>LBNU01013147.1:77385-91360 GCA_014162995.1 Artemisia annua | reverse complement strand
AAGGATGTTACCACCTTCCATGATGGCGGATGGTAAAGATTACGAACAAAAGCACGAAGAAAAAGATAGACTAAAGAGATCCTAGAAAAAGAAAATAAAAATCTCACTAGAAAGGATTCTAGTGAGTAGACCTAAAGAAATAAAAATTCTACCTAAACAATAACTATTCCCCGGCAGCGGCGCCAAAAACTTGATGCGTGGTTTTGCGACCTTACAACAGGTTTTACCTCTCGAGGGATCTCAAGAGGCTTACAACCCCACCAGGCAGTGTACCTGACCGTAGTAGTATAGGATATTGGCAAGTACGGGGGATTGATCGTTCTCTCACAGGGAATAGTGTTCGTTAGGATAGAAAAGCTAATCTAATAGGTCTAAAGGTGGAAGGAAGATTCTTTTTGTATTTTTATAATTTTTTATGAAAGCAATTAAAATCTCATTTTTAGAAGAAGGGCGGAATTAGTTGTTAGTCAACTAACCCAAGTTTACTACTTTTGCAAATTAAAATAAATAAATATCTAAACTATTGTGGTTGTGAAAACAATATGGAGAAAATTGTGTTTACTTAGATTTCATTACTCCCTAACTATCATTTACAGGTTAATTGATATGTCTGCGGAATTTCTGGAGATTATAAGTTAAAGAATTGACAAAACTTTTTAGTTTTCCGGAAAAATACAAAACTTTCAAAAATTGCAGAAAATTTTAACCTGAAGCCGTCAGGTATTAAGCCTGATGCCGTCAGAATGATATGACAGAATTCTCATGTTAAGTTTCCGGAAAAAATTCTGGAAAAACTAGATCTTACTTCCTGGAATTCCTGCAAAAATTCATTATGACTCGATACAAGCATTTGACTCAAACAAGTACTAATATGTAAGCTAATTTCATTGTTATGATTCATGTTCATTCGTTCTTTATTAACCGACTTAGGTTTCCCTTACACTTAGCTTTTGCAAAATACCTTTATATGTAGTTAAGACGAAGTTAAAAACAAAATAAAGCATTTTCACTATTTAGTTTAAAGCATGAATCATTAACAAGAAATGTTACTTACATATGGAAACAAATAAACACACAAAAACAAACAAAACATGGGTTGCCTCCCAAGAAGCGCTTTTCTTTATTAACGAGTCTTGTAGCTAGACTCAAAGTCACCGTACGTTACGTGACTTCGTCGTTGGTCTCGGTTCCTAAGTCGTCCTCTTTTCTGGTTTTGTATTCGGCCCCTAAGTTCAAACAATCCTTATAGAAGCCGAAAATCCTTTTCATGACATAGTCTACTCCCCTACTTCTATCCTCATCATTCCTATAGTAAACCGCTTGTTTGAGCTCCTTCTCAACGTTTGACAAGTGTTGGTATTGCTCTATCTTATACGGCATTTGGTAGTTCACCTCATCGGTCTCATCCTTAAATGTGACTATCCCTAAGGAAAGTTCATGAGTCATTCTAGAGACCTCGAAAAATGGTTTGCCTAAGACTACTTGGGTCAAACTTGCGTCTACTATTGGGCGTATATCTTCTACAATCACAAAGTCGGTGACGTAGGTAAAATTCCCTACATAAACCGGTAGTCCCTTAACTCTTCCCGTGAAATTATTAATCCATCCTTTATCGGGGAACACTCTATACCCTAGTTGACTTTTCATTATTAAGTTGTATTGGGCTCTAGTCATGATGTTGATGGGTGATTTAGGGTCGATGTAAGCTTTCCACACATGCAAATGTCCGATGTTGCATGGTATATTGAGATTAGAAGGATCGCCCACTTTGATGATCGGGTTACCTATGAGGTATGAGTTCTCGGAGTCGTTGAATAAGTTATTGTGATATGCTCGCTCCTCCCTAGTTGGTAACTTATTGAAGAAGTCTTCCTCTTCTACTACTTCTTCTATCTTCCTATCATCCTCTATTTCCTTAACATTATCCTTTGATTCGTTATCATTCTCACTGCTATCAATTGGTCTAATGGTCACAACGTTGACGAAGTGGACATGTTTGGATGAAGAAGGGTCTTTAACTTGGGGCCCGCTATTAGTGTTCCTAGCGTCCTTATGTGGAGGTGATAGCACTTGGTTGTTGAGAGCCTTCAACAAGTTGTTAATTTTGTTGGTCATCTCTACTTGTTGTTGATTAAATTCGGATGTGAATTTAGCTATACGAGCTTCTTGGGATGCCATAAAATTCGACATCAATCCTTCAAAGTTGTTGGTACTACCATAATTGCTGGAAGGATTGTTGTTGAAGGTACGGTTTGAGGAATTACCGTTGGGTTGAAACCGATTAGGTGGGTTGGAAGAATTGTTTTGGGGTGCGTTTTGGTTTGACTTCCACCTAAGGTTGGGGTGATTTTTCCATGAGGGGTTGTATGAATCTCCATAAGGGTTTGGCTCGGGTTTGAAAGTGTACCACTTATCTCCCGCTCCGTCGGTACGCGTGGATGCGTAGTCCGCAAAAGCTTGTTCGGGGAGTTCCATGCAATCATGAGTGTCGTGGGGACCACTACATAATTCGCACGAAGAAGTGATTTTGTTCACTTGGCTTGAAGGTTTAGGAGCTTCGTAAGATTTCATGAGAAACTTGACTTGGTCTTCAAGTTCTATGATCCTACGGTCGGAAGTGCTTGAATTATTCAAAGGCAAGGATATTGCCTTGACCGTTTTATTCAAATCACGGGGATCATTCCCACTTTCGTTGTCATATAGAGTAAGGTCTTCTAGGAGATCCCATGATTGTTCCGCACATAGATCACGTAGCTTGCCACCGGCCGCTTGGTCAATGGTTTGCCTCGTGTGGAGATTGATATGGTCATAGAAGATTTGGACTTGGAGCCAAAGGTCTATGCCATGATGAGGGACTTTTTGGAGTAAGTCATTGAATCGAGTCCATGCCTCGTAGAGGGTTTCGCCTTGGCGTTGTTGGAACGCCAAGATATCATTCCTTAGCTTGGTAGTTCTCCCCGGTGGGAAAAATTGAGCGAGGAAACGAGTTGTGAGATCGTCCCAAGAGGTGATGGATCCTGCGGGAAGTCGCTCAAGCCATTGACTAGCTTGGTCCCGTAGAGAGAATTGGAAGAGACGCAATCGGGTCGTCTCTCGAGTTGCAACATCAAGGTCTATGGAATCTACGATTTTGAGGAAATCCTTGAGATGTTGGTTTGGATCTTCGGAACGAAGTCCATGGAATGCGCATCCGCTTTGCACCAACCGGATGGTGTCGGATCGCAAGGGAGTGACATTGGCTCCTTGAGTGAGCTCAATGGTGTTTCGATAGCCAAGGTGGCTAGGTCGGGAATACTCTCCTAAGGTGCGGGGTCTAGGAGGTTGGTTTGGTTGTGGTGGGTGGTTTGGTTGAATTAGGTTGTTGGGATCAAGGATGTTACCACCTTCCATGATGGCGGATGGTAAAGATTACGAACAAAAACACGAAGAAAAAGATAGACTAAAGAAAATCCTAGAAAAAGAAAATAAAAATCTCACTAGAAAGGAATCTAGTGAGTAGACCTAAAGAAATAAAAATTCTACCTAAACAATAACTATTCCCCGGCAGCGGCGCCAAAAACTTGATGCGTGGTTTTGTGACCTTACAACAGGTTTTACCTCTCGAGGGATCTCAAGAGGCTTACAACCCCACCAGGCAGTGTACCTGACCGATGTAGTATAGGATAGTGGTAAGTACGGGGGATTGATCGTTCTCTCACAGGGAATAGTGTTCGTTAGGATAGAAAAGCTACTCTAATAGGTCTAAGGGTGGAAGGAAGATTCTTTTTGTATTTTTATATTTTTTTGAAAGCAATTAAAATCTCGGTTTTTAGAGGAAGGGCGGAATTAGTTGCTAGTCAACTAACCCAAGTTTACTACTTATGCAAATTAAAATAAAATAAATATCTAAACTATTGTGGTTGTGAAAACAATATGGAGAAAATTGTGTTTACTTAGATTTCATTACTCCCTAACTATCTTTTACCGGTTAATTGATATGTGTGTTACTTGTGTGGATGAAGGGTGTATTCCTAATAACTCATGGAGTGGCATACATATCTCTCCAATTCTATGAGCTCTTATCTCGCCCTATGCCATGCACGGCACAACCATAGGGGTTGTAAACAGTGGCTCATGCGTTAAATACTACCTTAATAGCCTAGTATGCCTTGGCTACATGTTTCCCAAGACGTTCAAGCACGTTACCATAAAGGAGGTTGGCCAGTTTTCTTGAGCCTAACATTGATGGAACAATCATCCCAACAAACAACAACACACACCAATCAACCAATAATTAATAGTTAGGTTTCATTAGATCTAAGCAAACACTAGAGAATTTAGCTACACATGTTAATTAAAAGACAAGCAAAAGAGATAATCAACCAACACATAGACATATTGATTGAATTAAAGTGAAGACTTATCTTTAATTAAGCATGAGGGTTCCAAGGGTTGGAAACCCTAAAAAGTACAGAAAATTCGTCTTTAGGGTTTGCCCTAAAAGTTCTCCACAAAGTTCCACACTAATGAATGAAAATTAGAAAACTATATATAGATTTTACACTCTGACGGCGTCAGGTTATAAGGGCTGACGCCGTCAGCTCGCCGCCATTAGGTTTCTCGGATGGCCTAGATCCACTTCTGACGCCGTCACCTTATAAAACCTTCTGGGCCGTCACTCTTTAACTTTACTCCTGACGGCCTACTTTTCCTAACACCTGACGGCGTCAGGTGTTAAATCCAAAATTTCCTCTGGCCCGTCATTTGATAATTGGTTTCCACTCTTTTGTCAAGGCTTTCTGACGGCGTCACCTTGTGACTTCTGACGCCGTCAGGTTGTAAATCTTCATCTTTTGAGACTTTGTCGTTTTCTTCACTTTTATGCTCCAAAAACGTCCGAATATGCATGTTTTCCAGAATTCCTCTCAAAAGTACCTAAAATGACAAAAGGAACGATTTAGGGCAATATTTGATCACATTTATACGAATTAGGGCTTAAATGACCCCCTAAAAGCGTAACACTTTTCGTCTCATCACAGGGGCGTATGGATGCATCCTAGATCTGTTTTCTGTTATGATATGATATGATTCTGCTTAGTGACTGGTTGTACGTGCAATGTACCCCTTTCACTTCCGGTACATTGGAGCTAGCTACTCCTTGTACAATTTATGATTTGACGGTGATATGATAATGATTTGTTTCTGAGCTCATGGTATTATTTTGGTTTCTGATTCTGTTTATACAGGTGACTGTATAAATTTCTTACTTAACCTACACATTTTGTTTCCGTATTATCCGTTATACCTAATGATGTTTTCCCAAATATATCAATTGTATTTCATAATTTTATTTCAGTTCATTATTGTTATATCCGCACTGAGCTTTTGTAGCTCAGCCGCATTTCTTTTCTTCGCGGCAGGTATTCAAGATAGCTTTTGGGATAGCTTATCTGGGAATTGAGAGTAGAGCTGAGTGCTGATTTGACCATAGTTATCCTTGACTAAAGTTATATATGTAAGACTTCCGCTTTTGTTTAGTTATATATGTTCTGATATGAAACCATTTTTGTGACATCTTTACCCTTGTCAGGTTGGGGTGTTACATGTAGAGTATACTAAGTTTTACTGACCTCCTTCGTATCTCAATAAGGCTCACGAGAACCACCATGAAATTGCCTAGCAATAAGGCTTCTCATTTAAATTAAACCTATCCTAGTGTTTCAAAATTCAAATCGTACACCTAAATTAATAACTTCACTAACACTACCCATTCGTAATTAAAAAAAAAGGAAATTATTAGAAAATAATAATTTCAACATGTTGCCAAATACCATAGGATGACGTCACTGTGACCGGAAGAGTGACGTACGCGAAAGTGATCGGGGTATTCATACATTGTGTGCTCTGGTAAATTTGCTTTAAGATTTTGAGGGCTTAGGCTGGCCGCACTCGTTCGGTATTCGAGCCGATCGATCGTCCTTTGTGTGGGGAGTCGGTCGAAGCCGGTCAAGAAGGAAGGATGTGACGTTTTGGGTCGTCTGCTCGGTTTTATTATTATTATTATTATTATTATTATTATTATTATTATTATTATTATTATTATTATTATTATTATTATTATTATTATTATTATTATTATTATTTCTTTCTTTCTTTCTCAAAAATAAGAAATTTACTCGTTGATGTATACTATTTATTTGTAATGTTTTTAAACGTGTTTAAATTATTATATAATACTTTTTCTATTATGCGTCACATATTTTTTTTATAATTTAAATATTTTTTAAACAGTTAAACATTAAGCGAAAATAATTACACCATCGCGACAAACATTTAATTATCTTTCTATAGACGGACACTTTGATATACTTTCGACAAAAACAAAATTTTCGTTTTTTTTTTCACTTTTTTCTCGTTTTTCGTTTTTTTCGTATATTTTATTTTATTGAAATTTGCATGAAAAATCACATACGATATTAGTATTAAATCACATATGATATGTACTATCACATGTTATATTAGTGTTAAATTACATATGATTTTTTTCATGCAAATTCCATAATGAAAAAAAAACGGAAAAAATGAAGGAAAAAAAACGTAAAAAACATGAAAAAAATAATTTTGTCAAAAGTATATCGAAGTGACTATCTATATAAAGATAATAAAATGCTCGTCGTAACGGTATTTTTTTCGCTTGACGATTAACGGTTTGAAAGATATTAATATTTGAAAAAAATGATGAAAGTGGGTTTTTTTATTGTTGGGATTAATCTCAACCATTATATCAAATAAAGATTGATGGTGGAGATTAATCCCTTGGTATGTAAAAAAGTTTGATCCTCAAATAATTTTAAATCTTTTCTATTATTAATGAAGTTTAATTTTGTTATTAAAAAAAAATTGAAGGTCGACTTAGTGTAGCAAAAAGTCTTTTTTAGGTCGATGGAGAGAAAAAGCTGATGTGTGATGCGCGTGGGATTGTTTACGCACTTTGTTTTACCTCTTAAGGGATCTCAAGAGGCTTACAATCCCCACCAGGCAGTGTACCTGACCGATGTAGTATAGTGTAGTGGCAAGTACCGGGGGATTGATCGTTCTCTCACAGGGAATAGTGTTCGTTAGGTTAAAGACTACTCTAATTAAGGTCTAAGGGTGGAAGATGATTATTTTTGTATTTTTATGTTTTTATGAAAGCAGTAAAATCTTGGGTTTTGAAGGAGTGGGCGGAATTAGTTGCTAGTCAACTAACCCAAGTATCTACTTATGCGAATTAAATTTAAGTTTTGAGAAAACAATGGTGGGGAAAGTAGTGTTTACTTAGATTTCATTACTCTCTAACTATCTTTTACCATGTAATTAGTATGTTGAGTTTGCGTGGATGACGGGTGTATTCCTAACAAGTCGTAGGGAGTGCGTTCAATTCCCTAACCTCCATATACCAGCCTCTACTCACTCTATACGATACGTCAAGTCATCACCTACTCTAAGCTCACGATAAGCAACTTACGCATGAAAACTACCTAAATCGATTAACGCACATACGATTCCGTTTCTAATGTCAAAAGCTTGTTTACCCGTATAGGAGGAACCAGTTGTTCTAAGGTCTACAACGAATGAATCTCATCCACATCACATCACGACATTACACACTCACAAAAACATTAATAGTTAGTTTCATTAGATCTAAGCAAACACAATTAATTTAGCCAGATGCAGTAAGGAAGAAAAAACAAACATGAGTCATACAACACTGTACTATTGTAACTGGATTGAATGAAGATAATCTTCGATAAACATGCAAGTTTAGAGGGGTAAACCCCTCTAAGGTCTGTGATAACGAGCTAGGGTTTAACCCTTAGTTCTTCTCACAGTCTCTTTTAACAACAGAAATTCGCCATATATATAAGCGAATACGGGCTGCACGGCTGTCAGCCCAAGGTGTGACACCGTCACGCACGACGATTAGGGGTTTTGTGGATGGCCTTTTGACGTCGTCACGACCGCCTTGTTCAGATCTGAGCTTCAACCTGACGTCCGTCCCAAATAGCGCAAAAACTCTCTGGCCCGTCATGGGTAACTTCCAATTTCTTACTTCGTTGTTCCTCCGACCGTAACGTCACGTTGAACTTGTGACGCCGTCACACGCTTCCCACTGTGCACTTTAGGTTTTTTGAGAAAACGCCCGAAAATGCTTCTTTTGTGATTTTCTCCTCAAAAGTACCTAAAATGAGAAAAGAAACGACTTTGGGTGAAATCCGATCCAATAATATACGAATTAGGACTCAAACTGACCCCTAAAAACGTAACATTTTTCGTCTCATCAATGTGACAGAAAAAATGGAGGTCGCGAGTGCTATGTTTCATGTGTGAAGGTTGTAGTCACATTCGTACTCCGTGTCAAGTAGTGTTATGCTTTTACGGTCTTTGTGTTATTGCGTTTAGTTGGTTTAATGGTCTTATTAACTTGTCTTTTAGATTACAAAACACAATCACTTACCTTTTATACAAGCACCACATCAGCTTTCTCTCTCTAACTTTTCAACAACACTCCCACTCACCATTCACCCAAATCAATCTCACCACACTAACCATTCAAGCCATTTTTTATTTATCAAAAACTAAAACTTTTATTAATAAAATAAAAACATTAAACAAATAATTAAAAACGTATACGTACGAAATTTAAAACGTAAAAATTGCATCGATAATTAAAAATGTAAACTAAATTGGAAAATCCCACCTCGCCTAGATCATCCGCTTTTGCAACTTGACCCGTTCGCGTTCTTCTAGAGTCATGTGACTAGTAGGATGGAAATAGAACGCTTCGTCTTTTTAACGTTGATCGATTTGTCGGATTCTCAGCTCTCTATCATTTAGTTTTTAGCTCCATCTTTTTTAAGACTGACCTCGTGTGGCTCCCTCATTTTGAACGAACTAGAGCCACTTGACTTGTATCTCTTGTTCTTTTTGTTGTGTTACAAATTCTGGAACATACACATACCTCCAATTATCACAATCTTTTTATTCGTCCCAGGAATGAAGAAGTGTATAGTGGATTCAATATTCAAATTTATAATCCACAAGTGCCTGTTGAAGATAATCCCCGTCTCTGGCTCCACTCTGTCGAGTGACGTCGTACATACCAAAAACGTTACCAACTTTTGGACGCACAGTCTTCTAAGGGTGCTCATCGGGCAAAAACCGGACCGAACCGAGAAAAACCGGACCGAACCGAGACCGAATCTGGCAAAAAACCTAGACTGAGACCGGACCGAATGTGGTCGGTCCGGTCTCAGTCCGGTTTGGTCCAGTACGATCTCGGTCCGGTCTCAGTCCAAATAGGCTAAATGTCCGGTTTTTAAGCCGGACTGGACCGATCCGGACCGAGACCGGAAATATGAAAAACCTTAGACCGAGACTGGACCGAATGTGGTCGGTTTGGTCTTAGTCGGTCGGTTTTGTCCATCCGGTCCGTTTGCTCACCCCTACAGTCTTGCATTTGCCATTAACCATATCGTATGTCCGAAGCTTGGTTATAGCACAACTTTTGTGCATATGTTTCACGACTTCACCCTCAAACCCCATAGTCTTTCATGTATTACCGACATCGCTATCTTATGATATACGAACACAATATTTGCACATTGCGGCTTCTTCTACAGGGGTCCATGCTAGAGACTATGGATCATCGAATCTTCGGTTCATCTTCTTCGCCAGAGCCGGTTGGTGTGTCCGGTTTGTCTTAGTCTTTGCGACTGGGACTTCTTCGACGAGAAAGTCCTCACGAACGGAATCCGAATATTGAGAGGAGTACATTTCTTCATATGAAAATTGATGAATGGGAGACATAGGTTGGTTCGTATTTGGTTGTGATGACGAAACCACCCATTTTGGTTTGTGAGCCGTAGTTAAAATGGTATTGAGAATAATTAGGTAAAAGCACCTTGGTTATAAAAGAATGATTGTGGTCGGAAGTTCATTTGTTGGTTTGACGGTAGAGTATTTCCGAGAGTGAATGTTCCTTAGGGTGTCAGGGGAGTGTCTCGGGTAGTCTTTCATTGTTGACGTGTTGCGGGGAGCGTTTCGTTGAGACATTTTATTAGTTAAAATGGTATTGAGAATATAGAGTATATAATGTGAAGTTGTGTTTAAAAATATTGAAGTTTAAAAGGTATTTAAAGGCAAATAAACGGTAGTGAGATTTATTTATTTTATTTTAATTTTTTAAAAAGTTTAAATCCATTTGAAATTAGGGCCCACATTTTTCACAAAACGCAAAATGTCACTCACTCACCATTGTGAGTCTAATTTTCCTTGTTTCACTTGTGAATGTGTGTTTTAGCAAGCTAGCGCGTGAGTTGGCCCACTCACGACCTACTCATAAGGCTTGATACGGTAGTCTTAGCTTATGGATCTTCACTTAGGCTAGGCACACTCGTGACTTATATTGCATCATCATTCCGGTTGCCACCTCAGCTTTCTCTCTCCTCAACCCATTTTCACCTCTCTCCCCACACTCGTGACCCATATTGCGTCATCAACTTTTTAAAAAAAATAAAAAGAAAGAAAATCATTTTTAGTGGACAATATTTAGTGGTACAATATTTAGTGGACATTTGTTTGCTTCAATATCGGTCAGCAGCACAACCGAATATCAAAATTGTTGCCTGGAGACCGAATGTTACAAACCAAGCCACAAAGGATTCAACCGAATTGCAATTCGGTCACACATTCATTTGACCAAAAGTTTTCAGGCCCATTGTGGCAAGCCTTATGATATTTTTTGGGTTAGTTCACTAGTATAGAAAGTAAAGTGTTTGGTCTGTTTATTATATAAGTTTTTATACATTAAGTCATTTTTAAGTTTGGTTCAAATCTTTTGAATTTATTTGCTTTAGAAATTTAAGTTTATTCTTTTGCAAGAAGTGTAAATACGTAAGTTTTCATGACATGAACTAATCAATAAATTACATTAACAAACAAAAGCTCAAGTTAGACAAGATTACAAAATTGATGAATTTAGTTCATCTATCGATTTACACATTTCAATTTAATGATGATTAATATTAGTACATATTTCACCAACTACATCCGTCACTCACTACTACAGTGAGAGTTCGACGACAACCTCATCCATACTTGGCCTATCTACAGGGAAATATTGTAGACATCGTGCTGCAAGTTTTCTTAAGCGCACTAACGTCTCTCTTGAACAATCTTGTATCTCGGTGTCCTAGAAACCACCAGGAAATGTGCCCCTTGTGATATCGGGTAACGCCCATTTGATCAAATTGCGCTCCTGATGTGGCCTTCTCGAGTCTAGCGTTGCTCTACCAGATAATATTTCAAGCAGAACAACACCAAAGCTATAAACGTCAGCCTTTGTAGTCAGACGACCTGTATGACATGATATGATAATATCAAAGGTTATGCAAAAGAAAAAAAGTATAATGTGTGTATATGTTACAAGCTTAGTATTTTCTTAATAAGAGGATAAACAAAAGAGGGGAAAAAAAGAAAGATTAAAAGTGTATGTAGGTAAGTCTTATAAAAACCCATGAGTTTTGTCATTTACCAGTGTTGAAAAGAAAAACACTTTTACTTTAAAAAGAATCTTTAATCAAGGAAACAAAATATATTCAGTTAGAAGAAAAACTAAAATAAAAATAAATAAAAAAGATTTCTAGTCACACATTTTTATGTTAGAGGGGAATTTTAAAGGAAGATGCATCTACTTTTATAGGTGCATCTAAAATGTGTAGTTATGGTTTCGTTTCACCCTTCTCATTTATATTTTTTCACATCATTTGATCCTAACTCATCAAGGAAAATGTAATAAAAGATAGACTTCCTCAATAGGTTTAATTTATGTTAGGTAAGTCAAATATACTTACTTGTAGTTATATAATAAGGACATATATATCCTAATGTTCCATTAGCTCTAGTCGATATATGACTCCTATCCTCTGTGGGCCCATCTCTAGCAATCCCAAAATCCCCTAGCACACCATTGTAGCCCTAGTCATTATTAAAAATTACATTAGTAAAATGAGGCTCAGTAAATATTAATCGACAAGACCAAAATCTAATAAAAAATGGGAATACCTGATCAAGTAAAATGTTTGATGGCGTAAAATCTCTATATATAACATGTGGAGTTTGGTTGTGAAGGAAAGCTAGGCCCTTTCCTGCTCCGAGGAGAGCTCTAAGGCGTAATTGCCATTGAAGGCGACCATGATCTGTTTTACATATAGCATGTTAATTCATACATATATAACTTTTTTACCATTCACATATTCGCATTGCTATATGGTTATAAAAAGCAATGTACAACAACTTGTTGATAATAATTATAAGTAATACAGTAAGACTCAACCATATGTGCAACATACACTATCATTTTAAAAAGCTTGTTATGATTCAAAATAATAATTAAGTTTAAATAATTAAAATCACACACACACACACACACACACACACACACACACACACACACATATATATATATATATATATATATATATATATATATATATATATATATATATATATATATATATATATATATATATATATATATATATATATATAGAATGAGGTTCATGTGAGATAGTGCTTAAAGTAAGAAGAGTAGGAAGCCAATACTGATATGACATGTGGAAATTAATGCATTTTGTATTAAACAAAATTCTGAAAATAATTAAAGGGTAATATAGGTATTTTAACATTCCCACTTTTATCTCATAGATAATCCTACCATATATGCATCTCTCTTTATAAGTTAAAACCGTCATCCCCATCGTCAGTTAGAACACCCACGGTCTCTCATTCCCTTTTCAAACATTTGCAGTATCCAAAGAGCCCCAATATGATACATATTTTTTTCGAGTGAGACTTTCCCAAAAAAAAATGATTTTCAGATATGTTATTTTTTGGATAATCCTACCATATATGCATATCTCTTTATTAAGGTTTTTTGCTTTAGGCTTTTCCGATGAGAGGAACTATATCAAAGTTAGATGTATTGTCATCAATGTATATATGTATATCATTTAGTGAAACATATAATATATACTGTACATAAGAAGATTGTAACAAATTTTTTATTAGTGTATCAATTTTTGTATCCATCTGTTAATGTTATTTGAAGTTTGGAATTCGTTGGTCATCAGGTTGTGTATCCAATAGGTAGTGTATCAATTTTTAAACTTGGTTATTAACACTTTATGTTTGGATCTTGAACTTTTGTTTGATTTGTATGTTCACGTAAAAGTATTTTAAATCGTTACCACCACCATCGTCGTAGTTTGTTAACAACAACCGGAGTTTGTAAATTAAGATTTTTAATTGTGTTCGTCATCACTGCTAGTCTGCCATTGTCGAAATTAAATGACACATTGCCTGGTTGGTGAATAGTGTCTTAATACAACTAGCGGCCGCCATCACCGGGAAAAGCTTGTCGCCATCGTAATCGGAATTTTTTACCAGAAACATTGCCGCCGAATTGGCCTCAGTTTGTTTATCATATCATAGCAGTCTGCACTAGGCTCAAAAACAGCCTTCGTGCATCATTGCTGCTAGAGTTTAAATCCTTATTTTCTGTATCAAATGTTCTAATGTTTCAATTTTTTTATGGAGCGATCTTCGTTTAAGTGTGTTTACGTACCATATTATTAGTGAGTTGTGCCAAAGATTTGTTTGATATTCATGTATCAATATTATAGGGTTTAAATGATCATGTATCAATATTTTAGTTATAAATTGTATCACATGGCTTTAAAAGAACAAGAAGTCATGAATATGATGGAAATTGTCGTAACAGAGATGCCATAATGTCAAATTATTTACGAAAGTACCACCTGTTTTTTAGGATGCTTTACCATTTAAATATTTTTTATAAACATTGCAGGACTATAATACCCTTATGATTCAACTAATTTACTGGAATGACAGTCCATTAATTCAGCCTCAAAATGACACATGTCGCGCCCATATA
>LBNU01013147.1:4199-65895 GCA_014162995.1 Artemisia annua | reverse complement strand
ATATATATATATATATATATATATATAGGGTGAGGTTCTTTTCAGAACCAAATAAATTGCGAGAACTGCGAGAACCAGCATCAACCAATCAGAATTTTTTGGATATTAAATTTTATTATTTAATTCAAAAGGGTATAATGGTAAAATTACTTTTTTCATTTCTTTTTTCAGTTTCTTTAAGAAAAACGTTTTTGTTTCAGTTCCTAAATTCAAGGATTTTTTTTTTTTTTTTTTTTTTACTTTTTTAAAAAACATTTCGTGCACATGTGTTTCGTAAAAAATAAAGTTAACTACTAACTATATTAATTGCATTTTTCGTTTATGCATATCTGTTTTTTATTTGCACATGTATCTTTAAAAAATAATACATAAATATAAATACAAACAACAAAACTTTATTATTAGATTTATACAATTCCAAAATTTACAAATTATGTTACTCTAGTTATATGATATTCAGCTTTATCACAAACGCCATTATGTTTACACTTGTATTCAATTATATTACAAATATATAAAGCATGCACATGTGTTTAATACAATGTCTTTAACAGTTGGTTCATCTTTTAGGCGTGCACATGTATTCCTCGCATGGTGCAAGAACCCATAAATCTGCTCATGTGTTTTTAATCCTTGTGCACATGTGTTTTTATCGTCTCGCTCATATTAACTAATACAAGTCTATGCCAACAGCCACAACGTCAGGTAACCTGCAACCATAAAACACATATGTAAACTTTTTCAGTAATTTTATACCAACAATAAAAACACATATGCATCATTACACTAATTTTATATTAACCTTGAAACAAATGTTCATCATTATACTACTTTTAAATTAACCTTGAAACACACATATGCACACACTTTTCAGCCATAAAAACACATATGCACCTTTTTAATTGATTTTTTACCCGTCATAAACACATATGTACCATTCTACCATTCTTCAAAACACGTATGCACCATTACTTAAAACTACTTTTTTCCCATTTAATTTCCATTTAATAAACAAAATGGAGCATCCTGAGATAGCATCCTGAGATAGGGGTAGGATCTGTCTACATTTTACCTCCCCCATATACCCTGCTTCGGCGGGATTGAGCATGTTGTTGTTGTTGTTTAATAAACAAAATGGACATATTTGTGGCATAAGTGTTCCATAATCTTTAACCATAAGCCCAAGTTCACATATTTATATTCCTTTATTTGTCATATGTCAACATTATTGCAAGTAGATAAAGATGTGAAAAACAATAATTATCACTAAACAATGTCATGAAAAAATGACCAGTGCATGCCTAACTGTCTCACTCCTGTCTCACTCCAAAGGTATAGAAAATTCATATTAACATAAATGAATATGCCGATCTGCTCCACTACTCAGAACAACCATATCAGCCCAAATATTCACCTCATCTTCACAACTTCGTACTTTAAACTTTCGGTTAAACTCATAAACCAATACGAAAACACAATTAATGAACACCCCTAGAAAAAACTATAACCACGAGAGGAGTATTATGATAGAAAGAAAAAACAAAAAAGTTCCATAACCGAAACAAGACTAACTAGAACCACATAACAATTAAAACAGAAAACTCATTTGAGCCAAAATACCACAACAACCGCTATGAAATGGGTTGACATACTGTGAAAGAGCTTAGGCCAAACAAGTACATGTATTCACTTTTCAAACTAGTTACGGTTAATTAAAAAATAGAAAACAATAATATTGATTATACAAACCTGAAACTTGAAAAATTATTTATCCATGAATAGATTGATTGTCTTATGAAGGTTTAGATGGGAATAAGGAGTGCGGCTTAAACATTTTCACACGGATCTGTTGTTGTGGATGTTGCTAAGGATGGTGGTGGTAACTCGTGTGGTGGTTTTTCAGCGACTGCGATAGATCCGATTGTAAGGGAGGCAATGGTGGGGAAGATTGAAGGAGCAATTGATGTGGGCTGTGATTGTGGTGGTGGAGATGGTACGAGATATTCAAATAAGGGGCGGCTAGGGTTTTGCTTTGGGTGGGAGATGAGAGAGATGTAAAGATAATAAAGTGATTCATCCTAAAATCCTGTTCATATTTAATCTAGATAGTTAGACGGTTTTGAAATTTAAAATGCCTATAATACCCTTATCTCTTGTACAAAATATTACATAATCTTTCACTTTATTACCTTTGTGCCACAACTATTTATAGCCATTGATCAGAAAATTAATGGATCAGATTGGTTCTCGCAGTTCTNTATATATATATATATATATATAAACCTTCCACAATTCTCTCGTCCACTTGACAACTTGATTAATTTCATCCGAAATGATCAAGAAATTTTAATTTACGAAATGTCAAGAAAAAGTGTCAAGTAATTCCTTTCGTGCGAATCCCCTCCAACGTATTTTTGATTAAATATAAATCTAGTATATATATAAATATATTCTTATTCTTTCCAGAAACTCAAAATTACAAAAATCAAATTTTTGGAGGGCGGCCCCCTTAAAATTAAGGGGACCGGCAGCCAAAATAAGGGCGGCCCCCTTAATGTTTAAGGGGGCCGGCCATCTGATAGTCCAAATACGATTTCCCTCTTATTCCTTTTGCCAAACACTCCACTTTTCAAACCCCCACTTCCACTGCTGCTGCTGTAACGAATTTCCAAACCCAAAACCTCAAAAACCAACTTCTAATTCACTCAATTCGGGTCAATTCGCAAAGGGCAAATTTATCTAACACGTTTACCATTACATATTGTAAGTTTTTCATAACACATTTCATCTAATTCCATCTAATTTGGTCAAATTAAAGATTATGCATGTTTTAATAAATTTTTCAAATTCATAATTTCCTTCGAATTAGGTCTAGGATTTCCATAACTAAATGCTTCCCTTAGGATTAGGATGCTATATTAACACTAGAAACTAATAATTACAAACCCTCATGTCAAAAAATTTTGAAAAATTTCATACACCTCTTTTCAAAATTTTTGGTTAACACATTATTGAATAATGCCATAAAAACTTTTTAAAACTAATCACATTACGTTTCCATAACTTGTAAAACATGAAACTATATTTTTCGACTAAGTAAAAATATTTTTGTAAACGATAAGAGGGTGTTTAGATTATGTCCAAATGATGTCAAAATTAAGTCGTTATAATTTTTATAAAACGTTGTCGAGATTATAAACCAAAAACTAGTAATCCGGAGTTGTCAAGATATATAATCCATATATATATTGACATACTAGTAGTATTAGTGTCTAGTTAAGGAAGCGTTTGGTTTAACAAGAAAAATGATATTTTTGAGTCAAAATACAAATCATCTTTTCTAAACCTAAATCACATGCATTAGAAACTCGCAAGAAATGACTAGTTTTACAAAACAATGTAAATCTAGTAAATTTCATGATATATTAAGATGTTTAAAGGGGCGTTTGGATTAGTCCATAACGACTTGCTAAACATCGTGAAATATATCTAGAACGAGTTAAAAATAAAAATAAGGAACATATTAAACTACTTCTTAGGATTATCGTCTTAGAGTCTAAGTATGTTTATGTTCCAACATACGTCTTAACAATACATACATATTTATTTTTCTTTATATTTATTTTGGTCTTTTGTATTGTTGTTGTGTTTAGGTGAAAATGCCAAAAGCGACTACCGAAGACCTTTCCCAAACTAAAAACTACATTCCTAAAGTCTCCCAACTCCCTACTACATCTCCTTCCATTGGACGTTTATATCGTCAAATTGAAGATAGAAACATTCATGAGGGACGTGTAGTAGATCTAGCTTACACTCAATCCGACTTTATCAACCTCTTGTTTACAAGAATTAACTTAAATTGCCTTTTCGAAATCAATGAACCCATCATCCCTCGTTTCATCGTTGACTTCTATAGCCAAGTCACGGTTCAAACCGATTATCTTGGTGCCATCACCATCTCATTCATGATCCAAAACGAATTTATCACCATGACTCTCGAACAATTCGGTCAAGTCCTCCAAATTCCTTTTCGAGGTCAAGCCGTTTTCACAAACGAGTAGGACCTCGAATCTCTTCATCATTCTCGTCCTACATTCGGTCCATATCTTTCCGATATCCCTCATCCCGACGAAATTCGTCAAGTCCTTGGGATTGAGCGTGCTACAACCACTCGAAAAATCAAATCGAAAAACGTTAAAATCTCTTCTAATCAAATTCTCCTCAAGGAACTAGGCCCCAACATGAAGCGTTGGGAAGAACTCATTCGAGAGAATGCGTTCAGTACCGGGGGACACCGGGACCATCTCCCGGCGTGCCTTGCTCACATGTTTTATTGTATTGCTATCGAAAAGCCATACAATTTGGCCTATTTCTTTATCAAAAGGATTGAGTGTGCTCGTAAAACTCCCAAAGCCAATCTTCCATATGGGATGTTTCTGACTCGTCTCTATCGTCATGTTATCGAGTATTATCCCGATCTTGACAATAGTATTTACGAGTCCATCTATCCCACTCTACGTCCTCTTGCTCTACAACAAGCTAGACGAACTCGAAGTGACAAGGGTAAATCTCGTCGTCATAGCTTTCATGGTTCATCTTCTCGACAAGATGATGACGATGATGAGGAAAACACCCCTGGTGCTAGTACCCGTTCTTTCTCCGAGTTCGTTGACAATCTAGAAGATCTCGACTATCCCGAATATTCCACTCCATCTCCTAGAGATCAAACCGACGAAAGACTTCATGCACGAACAACCGAGGTGCTTCGACGACAAAAGAGTTTGCATGAAGAAGTTAGAGGTGGCTTCAAATCTATCGGGAAGACGTTGAAGGGTATCTTCGAGAAGAAAAGGAAATGATGGAGATTATCTTATGATTGTTAAACAATATTTGCTTGATTATGTGCTATTTGTCCGATTTGTATTCGGAAATACTTGTTTCATACTTGGTTTAATATTTGGATGATTGCGTAGGATGTTAACTCGCTTAATTATGTTTAATATATGATTATGTTTGCATGGTTTATATCTTAATCTATATGAGTTTGCATGCTTAGAATGTGGTCTAGTTCTTCATGGCCTCTTCCAAGTTAGTTAGTTTAAACGAAATCTTCACATCCGCCTTTCAAATAATAGTTTGGTTACCTAATTGTTAAAGGGTCCCATTGGATTCCCTTTTTCTTCCTAAACCTTGAATACCACTCCGTAAGACAACTGAGACTAAGCGGAAAAGCATATCAAGTATTAATTTGTCCAAACACTCAAAATCTATTATGTACATGACATTGTTGCCAAATGGGCGCATTAGTGGAAGAACAAATGGGGCTGAATTATGTACAGCGGGTTGCATGTAAGCACCCTTGCGGTTAATCCCCTCTGAGGTTGCATGTTGTTATACTTATTGTTAAATTTTCTATGCCGGTTCCATACCTGATTATCATGACACTGACCCTGATCAACCTTGTCGTCGTAATTATGATGATATGAACCATCATATGTTTTATCTAATTGCTTATTAGATGGGCCAAAAATGCTAAACGATGAAAGGTTTGACTGTCAATTAGTTAGTAACCCTTTTCAGTTAGTACATCTTTTCAATTAGGCATTATGGTGATTTATGCTAAACATCACCTTATATTTCAATAACGCACATACCTTTGTACATAGCTATACCCTTGTTATAAAAACATAGAACAATCAGTAGTTTTCTTGAATAAGAAAGGAAAAAAAAACATACCTGGTGAGTGGTGACTGATATGTATTCTCAATGCATTCAAAACAAAAACTTACTCGTTAATAAAAAACGCAAAAAGCTAAAGTATGTCATGTGAAAATCGATTTAATGTACAAAGATTTTATCTGATTCGTTATAAAATTTATCAAGAACAAATAATGGAAATCATAGGAAACTAACTTGTACTCAGTGAAGAACTAATGCAAATTCAAATAGCGCTCCATGTTTTCTGTAAGGCTAGTAACCACAAAACAACTTATATAAAAACATTAAGAGTTGTTGTTATTTAATTAGAAGAATGCATAATTTTAAATAATAGATCAAAGAAACATTACACGGCATGTCAAGCATTCATGGTTGCAAACCTGTGATGAAGAAAACACACTATAAACCGATCATTGGAAGAGATTGTGAGGAAAAAAAGATATTAGGGTTTTTGAGAAAATGTATATTACGAATGAAGTGCAGAACTTTTTTTTTACGTATATGCTTCATTAGGGTTACCTAAGTTGTAGGGATTCTCCTACTTATCTCATATAATATAATTGGTTGGATAGGTTTATAGAATTAGACTTGCAAGATGTAACTCAAAACATGGGCTAGTCTAGTGGTTATCAAGTTTGTCTGTGGACTAAGAGACCCATGTTTGAATCCATGCCTATGCATTTTTGAACAATTTAATTTCGACATTCAATTTAATGCCGAAATTCACAAATAAAAAGAATGCTTATGTGGATTAAAAAAAACAAAACTTATAAATATTGCTTACATGGACAAAATGTAATGACATGGACGTTATAATAATTACATGGCAATGACTGGGCAATGAGGTGGCATTACGCATGTAACGCCTCCTGTTATATATATATATATATATATATATATATATATATATATATATATATATATATATATATATATATATATATATATATATATATATATATATATATATATAACATGTATGCTTTATAATAGACCAAAATCAATGTGGAATGTTCAAATAGAGCTTGCTGCAAATACAAAACAGAATAAAACGTTTTTCCAGAAAATTTTTGAAAATTTTTGAATTTTGGGTCGTTAGATGGGCGGCCCCCTTAATTCANGTGTGTGTGTGCGTGTTGCTTGTCCACTAAATATTTTTTGCAAGAATTCCATATCTCGATTCCATTATGACCTCAAAACGAGGGGGAGTATGCGTCAAGGGGGAGCTCCAAGTTAATCGGGATAAACCTTTTTGATGCTAACAAAAAGGGGGAGATTGATATAAACTCACAATAATACTTGTATATATACTAATTTTCGATTAATGAGTTTAGATTTTGTAATCATCAAAAAGGGGGAGATTGTTGACATAAATAATGTGTAAAAACGTTATTTATATTTTTCGATATCTCTACGTTTTGACGATCACGAAATGTAAAATCATTAAACGTAGGATTACTACGTAAACAAGTATTAAGCTAGTTTATATCATTATATCCAACTTAATCACTTAAGGTATGAATAAACAAGTGCTTAATACATCTCATGATCAAAGGGGTATTTAATTAATTTCTACAAAGTTTATCTAATTATATAAACATATTATATATTTTTGAAAAACAATTTTGGTAATAAAGAAAAATATTTTAATCATACTAAATATATGAATTCAAATTTTTAACCAAAATCAGTTAAGTTTTTCACCAAATAAATTTTACCCACTAAAGACAAAATTTATGGCCGTTACAGTAGGCCGGCCCCCATAATTATAAGGGGCGGCCCCCTTAATTTTAAGGGGACCGGCCATGAATTAAGGGGACCGGCACTCTCCTGTGTCAGAATTTTGTCAGAATTTTCCCCCTATAAATACCACCTTAAATCTGGTATTTTTCTTCACCTTTTGCACGAAAATTTCAGATCTCAAATCTCTCTAAACATCTTCCAAAACCCTTTGATCATTAGATTACTAATCCTTGTTTCAAGTGATTCAATCCCTTCACATCCATCCTCATTCAAAGTGCAAAAGAAGAATACTCCTTCAACAAACAAAGCTCAAGAAGTATTGTAGTATAGTTGTGTATATTGTGTACATTATTTGTATAGTTGTGTTGTGCTTGTAATAAGTAGTTTAGGAGAAGTAGAAGTTGTGTAGGGAGAAGAAGAAGTAGTGTAGTGGTGTGAAGTTGTGACGAAGTCGTGGTGTGCTCAAGTTGTGAAGAAGTTGTGTTGTGTTGTGAGATTGGTTCTAGCTAGAATTAGAACCCGACATCTAGCTTTGTGTCGTTAAGCCGGTGTAAGCGAAAGTTGTGTAAGGTTTCTCCGCCACAAGGGAGTTTGTTGACATAGTGAAGAAAACTCTCGAGTAGGTGACTCGGGGAGTGGAGTAGGAACAAGGAAGGTGTCCTTGTAGCCGAACCACTATAAATCCTTGTGTTGTGGTTTGATCTTTCTAACTCTTTTCATTCATTAATTATTTACACTATATTATCTTAGTTAGTTAGTAATATATATATTTGTTCATATAGTGCAAGTCTTGAATTCACATAAACTAGAATCGAAGTTTTTAAAACAAACTTGTTATCATAAATTTAAAACGGACGTAAAACTATTCAACCCCCCTTCTAGTTTTTCACAAATACCTCCTTAGCAAATGGTCGGGTCTGCAATTCCTTGATTGTTAATGGTCGGGTCTGCACATCCACCGATAGCATACATCTCCCAATGGGTGTAGTCATGATGCGACTGCTGCACTAATTTGTGGTGCCTCCAGGCAGAATGTGTTTTGACTGTTGCCAATAGTAACAATGTTGGCATCACTTTATATATTTATTCATATAGTGTATATTATAGATATTGGTTTTTCCCCCAACATGTGTTCAATTATAGTTTTGTATATATGAATTTCATATGCTTTCATTGATCTTGCACTTGAACCTGTTAACAATGACCTTGAGAAACGTTCTGATCTTGCACTTGAAGTATTCCAGGAAATGAGTAGTCAGTACTTTTATCCAACCCGTGATAC
The DNA here is from genome assembly GCA_014162995.1 of Artemisia annua. NCBI lineage: Eukaryota > Viridiplantae > Streptophyta > Magnoliopsida > Asterales > Asteraceae > Artemisia > Artemisia annua. The sequence goes on along the minus strand of LBNU01013147.1, from coordinate 57,152 downwards.
CTATCAGATTCTAATGAGAGGTTTTTGTAGAGATGGAAGAATTAACGAAGCAATTCATTTGCTATACTCGATGTTTTGGCGAATCTCACAAAACGTGAACATACATAATCAATAAATTGAAAAGGTAATAACCTCTACTTGTACGTAAATAAAAAAAGGTATTCAATTTACTTGTTACGGGTTTAATTTCTAACAACTTACAGCGGACCTACTACAGTATATAAAATGAGCAAAAAGTGTATGGAGGTCAACCTTTACCTGACTTGTTTTGACCTGTATCAGTCCCACACGTTTTGACTTGTAAAACAATGAGTCTGTTTGGCTCATCTTCTACATCCAGTAAATAAGTTACATCATGTATCATTTGTGGATAATATATCTCTTACACTAATTCCCAGAATCATTCATGGTTGTGTTTTCTTTCGTATGTTTTTATAACTAACCTCGTGTCTTGCGATGCTCATTCAACATGTTTTCTAACAGAACCGAGACTTGTGCATTTATATTAACTCCTGTATAGATTAAACCAATAGTACAAAACTTCATATTAGACACCAATATTTTACCACTTTGAATCGAAAATTTAGTAAAACTTTATTTACCTTGGATTAGGATTTCCCTTGACCACTTTTTGCCCCTATTTTCTCCATCTGTAACCATCATCGAGTATATCAATATCACTTTTGGTTTGAACCATGTTACTCGATTCTGTCACTGTCTGAGTTCCTCCAATCATCGATATCCCTTCATTTTCCTACACCCTCCTGCAAAATAGTGCCATAACCATTAGCAAATTGTTACAAAACTTAAATTACTATCATTAAAACAGTAATACGTTTACTAAACAAAAAATGATCATCGTTTAACCTGAGGCTCATCTTCAACAGCATCAAGATCGTCCCCACAAAACCTACTCCTACTCCTGTCTAACTCGTCATCTCCAACAGAAATCTATGAATTTCCAGGTGTACCAACTGAATTAAAGGGCCCGGATCCTTGAGAACCATAAGACTGATCAAGGTAGTCATGAACTTCATGATTACTTAATATTTGAATCCTCATTTGTAAATTATTCAAACTGCAGGAAGATGTAGATGATAATGATCTTCGAGTAGATTGAGGTTTAGGATGGTTATGACTACCCCCTTATCATCAGTTGATAAAAAGATTAGCACCTGTACAGAAAAGTTTCAACGCATATAAGCAGCTAATGAAGAGAAATAAAGAACGAACAACTGATGAATTTGTTGAGGCGATTACTTTTAAAATCCATGTCCAGTACTTGATTGACATGAAAATATTGATGCCCGGTCATGAAGATAGTACGTAAAACCATCTACTTCCATGTCAGTATCAGTAGTCTGTTTTGCCACCTCGCGTGTAAAGGGGTTGGCTGGGATGTTTTGTGGTGCGATGTCTTTGACTTCCCGAAAGAGTTTACCAGTTACATTTCCTGATTGGCATGTAGGTTTGTCAGGTTTTTCCATGAAATCTGGATATTCATTGACATGAAGATTTGCGGTTATTTCTGCTGGGACACCAATAACTGAATATCGTTCTATTTTCTTCTGTGCTTCTATTTTATTCATTATTTATTGCCCTAAAAAAGGCTTGTTGTACATGAGTCAATTATGTAAGTGTAAACACATTTCCTTACCCTTTTGGCGAGAATCCTAATTTCGTATACAGGTACAATGCTTCTTACGTCCACGCTTTCCAGTTCCAAAATGTGACATTTGGATGATGGCATAAGCAAGTGTTAGCGATACCTGGATTTCTGGTACATTCTTGTTGACATCTGCAAATGGAACATTCGTGCTTGACATTCCTTCTCGATCTGTGTATAAAACAATTGGTTATACAAACATGTTAATCTAAATTTGCAAATATAATGGAGACGACTAATTAATGACGGTAAGAGTATGTAATAACTAATAACCCTTACGTGTATTATCGTTAGCACTAACTGTAGTTGTTGCAGCAGTGACATGCGTCGGCACTAAAACATAAACACAAACATGTCAATGGTGACCACAAAAATTAAATACATACATGTTTTGTTACATATCCATACTCTATAATGCTAATCACATGTTGGTGACTTGTTCCGTTTGTATGGTTGAAATAGGTTCTTACTTCTTACAGATAGAACATACCCAACAGCTAATCAGCAGTACAGCTATCACGAATAAGCCCTTGTCCAAAATCCAAACCTTAGGTTCTGACTCCCACCCTACAATGGAACTGAAATAAATGTCACACATCAGGTATGCTAATAGTTTGACCACATTCCTATGATTGACTTATGAAAGAATGACTACCTCATTGATGAATTGTTCCACTTGAATTTGGTCAACTGCCTTTGATTTCTTGACTGCTACTGTTCTTCCATTGGTTAACATGACTTTGTATACTATTCCTTGGCTTCCTCGGTCAAGAATCGTATTCTTGTTGAACTGGTTAGTTGCCTTCTCGAGCTCATTGGAAGTGAAAAGCTTGGTGTATCAACTAAGCCCTCGTTAATCGCTTCTAGCTGTTTAAGGTTTTTCAATGACCTCTTTGGAGTCATGCACTGCACCAGCATATGAATCAACTTCACTACCTTCACACCATAATTATGTAAATTTATGGTGTGAATAAACTTACAAAATTAAAATAAAAACAATTGTTATTATATTGATACATGCCAACAACATTTGAGGTTTCAGTATCCACATCAAGTCATCAACCTGATTTTCAGCTTCCTTCACCTTTTCATCACCAACAGCCACGTAAATCGGTTTCTCTGGCCAACCTTCTTGCTTCGTCTCTTTCACTTTCTGTTATCAGAAAATTATTATATGCAAGGCATGATAAAACGTGATAAATCATGAGAAAAACGTAAATAACTACCTATTTGGCCAGACCCGTGATCTGCTGTAAATCACCAGCTGCACCTGTAGTTACGTCAGTATCACCAAAGATCACTTCTTCAGCAGCCCGTCCAGTTAGTTTCCACCCTGCAACCATGATGGGATTCATGGCATTTTACTTTGTTGGTGTTTTATACTGAACAAATTATCAGCTGCAATAACCTAAATGAAACTGTAATTACCTCATGCACAAAGAAAAGAAAGAAACAATTTATTAAATACTGACACCTACTAATACAATAATCCAATCGCGAATAAGATAAAAAGCTACCATTCTAATCAAAAGACATGTATTACTTGTTTTTGCTGCCCTTGAATGTATCTTCAAAAAATATATTGAAATCAAATTACATTTAATGGGAAGTAGACACAAAAGCATGGTAGTAAGCAAGTAGTGTGTCAAAATGGAGAGTGTGGACAGAGTAACAGGCCAAAATGGATCGGATTGTGAATGTAGTTAGAAGGTTGTAAACATTTAAATATTCGATAGTTTTTCGACACATTTGACCAGATTTCTTAAGCTTAGTTTATTCATTTACCCATTTGAAACATTATAGATTTAGAGATATACGTAATACACATAGACACATTTATATGTAAATGAGCCAGAATTGCTACCACTTGTACAGAGATTAAAATTCAAACCTGAAACATGAGACCGTATCCCAACCTTGGCAAAGCAATAGCTTTTGCTGCTTCTTTCAGAATATATATGCAGCCGATGCTTTTCTTGTCTTTCGACCCTCTGATTCTTTTCTGATCGTCTCTTGTCGAAAGGGTCTTCTGGCTCTGGGAAAAGTAAAAAGTAAAAGTTAGAGCTTCATTGTATATATAGATAATGTTGCCTCATCCAAGAAATTGAGTTATTGATAACAATCAGTTGTATTTCCCATCTGTCATCTTTGCCTCAATGACTGGAAGGTCATTGTCATCATTTACCTGATCATAACCATATTTGCGTTTCCAATAACTGTGTAACTACAAACAACCCCATAACACCCATTAAAACGACCCAAACAATCTTAAAACTACAATTTTTAGCTGTCCTTAATAAGACCCAAAAACCCCGATAAATGACTGTCTTAATGAATTAACGTTAAGAAACTTACAAAATTGATTTGGATAGAACTCGATGCTCTATCTGTGAAACTTCATAATCCAAAACCGCAATGTCCTTAATAAGCTCTGTAGCAGGCTGCAACTATTCATAAAAAAATTAACAAAATATTCGACTATGTTTATAAAGTTATTCAGAATCTATGTAAAATTGCCTTTCATATAGAAGGTTGATTTTAAACACTTTTAAGCATTTTTTAAGCAGATTTGTCAAAGACGAAGCGGCTGCGTTTTAAAAAAAGTAAGTTACAAACCGCAAATCAATTATAATGCCAAATATAAGCAGTTACGAAAAATGTTTGCAAACTTTTCACATTACTGATGCGAGTAGATTTTCGATTCAATCCATTCAACGAACACCCCTAACTGCAGCACAAGATGTGTCAACCGCAACAACAATATGCGTCTACAGCAACAACAATATGTGTCAGCGAATAACTAAAAAGAAACTATAAACATATTCCTGGCACTCGCCGTGTGGGTAACACTCTGATAGTTTTTTCCCACACGTGCGGTATTTGTTGTAATACCATCCGTTTGTGGCATCAACTTGCAGCAGAACAGCTTCTTCAGTGAATCGTGTGCCCTATCAATAGTTCATAATAATTTGCGGTGGTGTAATTTTGAGATTACTATTTTTATACGTGTTAGTTTTACCATTTGGCCTCCTGGGTTGATTTCTGATAACGTTTTCAGGGACACACGATTCTTGTATTTGTCTTCCTCCACGTTTGGGCGGCGGTATGGCTGGACTTGTAGGAGCGGCATTGGTCCTAGAAGTTCATTGTACCTGTGAAACGCGGTAAAAATTTGTTATCATATGAGTGTAGTCTACATACCGTTATTTTTAAGAATAACAATAGTGCTTACACGTTGTGTATCTGTTTTGTTGCTGGGAGGTTAGGGTTTATGTAGTAGTGTGTGGTGGGAGTAGCAGAGAGCTGTATTCCTCCTCCTGTAATTTGAGGCACATTTAGGAAGACAATACACATGAAGTAAATGAGGTATGCGTTTTTAATATGATGTTTGTATACCTACCTGCATATCTTTTGGTGTAGCATGAACTAACAACCAAGACAATGGGTTTGCTCTACTGCCATTTACAGGTCTTGTTGAAAGCTTATGGCCATGTCATTCCACAGAGTTAATATAACGCTATTTCCGCTGCAAAATAGAAAGTACTGTGTAGCTTATTTTGATATTCTGGTAGTAATGAATAGGTTTTACAGGCCTTTATTTCTACAGGCCTTTTTTTATCTGGTCTCACGTATCAATCGCATGTTTTTCTACAGGCCATTTTTTTGCTGGTTGTCGCATGTTTTTCTACAGGTCTCACGTATCAATCGCTGCACATCTTGATTATCATATTTCCCTTCCACACACTGACCAAGCAGGTCTGTCTATATGAACAAAAAAGACCAAAAGAATATGATGATTCACAAAGAAAAATGTTTTGATTGCTAACCAAATCCAGGTGACCATTTATTTCATGTTGTTTTTATTTCATGAAGAAATTATATAACGTCACTAACCTCATATTAGAAGCGTAGACAGCAGTACGTGTTGATTTTTAGATCGGCATGATTTTTCTGCAAAAAAGAGAGCATGCAAAATTGAATAAGAAAGTTAATATCTAATATATGTGTCTAAATACTCCATGGTACATATATTCTTTGTATTCAATGAACTTTAAAACATTATAAGAGCAGCTTTTGATTAATGATATATTAGGGTTTTGAGAAAAATAAATCCTACCTTGGCATCGACGTATGAGGTCTACATATGCAATAAACATATCATTAGCGTTTTTCGAATCAGGTAGTTTAATATATATCAACTTAACTTATTCAAAAATATATCAATAGAACGATTACCATCAGATATCATCATTAGCGATCATCTTCAATATCTATTACTCAACAATACTGCAAAAGAAAAAAAAAAAAAAAAAAAAAAAAAAATTTTTTGCATAAGAATGAATAAATTGAGCATGACTTATCTGGCAAACTGAGATAAACAAAATGAGAGCGGTTGATGCTTAGATAAATGCATGCATAATTAATAATTCAATAAATCTTTGATATGTAGTACACAGAAGTAAAAAATTCAAAGGATGCATGAAAGAAATCAGTGATCTCAACTGTATATTCAAACAAAAATAATTATGTACCTGCAACAGAATAATATGCAAAAAGTGAAACATATGAACATAATATGATTAAAGAATTAAAATAAAAATTGTGAGATCTGGAAGAGGATGAAGAAAAATACGTTGGATTTAGTTTTTGTAATAAGAGCGTACCTTTTATTTGTGGGATGGGAGTTTTTTTAAATATTTTATACTAGTATATAGTATGCCGCGCAGCGGGGTTTTAAAAATTTTGATGATATATTTTATTTATTAAAAATCAAATAAAACTTTTTAATTTTTTTGTTGATTTATGATTTTTAATTTAGGTTTTATGTAAAGATAATATTTAAATTCATATCTATATTTTTTGATATTTATCTTCTTACGTTGTATAGTAACTAATCAATAAAACGAATTTTAAAACTTATAAATAATAGTTTTAATTAAACATATTACCGTCAATAAGGGAATTTCTTTTTTTTCAAAATGAACAATACCCACTAGGGTTTTTGTTTTATTTATAAGAGATTAACCAACGTATATAAGAAATATGATATTTACGTTAATATTCAGAATCAAATACGAAAAATTAATAATCCTGTTTAAATTAATATTTCCTGCGTTTAAATACATAAATCTTGTATATCTTATATACATTGAGTTACAGATTAACAAAAATTTAATGTAGGTTGTGGTTAAGATACCACATATATATAAATGTCTTGAGTTCGGAATCTATCTCATGATTTTTTGAAAAAAATAAATTTGAATTTTAGTAAGGCAAACGTTGCTTAGGTTGTATGCTTATGTGGCATGTTGCTTTAGGTGAGGTCCTATCAGTGCGTGAATGGGGATTTTGGATGAATTGTGGCATATAATAGTATGCTACATCCTTTAATATATGTTTAGATAGATATGGGACATTATGAGAAGGGTTTAAAATGATAAGGGTAGAAGGATTGTGGGAGTGAATGTGTCACTATGCCACATCTTATGAAGTGTGTCACCCCACGCACCAACCCCCCCCCCGCGTGAAAAAAAAAAATTTCTCGCATTTTTTTTCGTGCAAAAATATTTTTTTTTCCCGCCAAAATTACTGTATCACGGTTATAAAGTTACTGCATCACATTTATAACTGTGATGCAGTAACTTTTTAAATTGTGATGCAGTAACCGTGATGCAGTAAAATCGTAACTGTGATGCAGTAACCGTGATGCAGTAACAATGAGGCAGGAAACGTGATGCAGTAACCGAGATGCAGTAAAAAGCATAACTACGATGCAGTAACCGTGATGCAGTAAATTTTGGCTAGAAAAAAAAATTTGCCCAAAAAAATTTTTTATTTTTTTTGGGCGGGAAATTTTTTTTTCGGCGGGGGTGGGGTGGGGTGACACATGTCATATGATTTGGCATGGGGATGACACAAGTCACTCCCACAATCCTTCCTAGCCTTCTCATTTTAAGCCCCTTCTCATTCTATCCGTACCATATATATATATATATATATATAACAGGAGGCGTTACACGTAGATAATGCCACGTAAACGCCACCTCATTGCCAAGTAATTCATTATCAGCTATGTCATCACATTGAATAAATTTTCAAATGAGCCACGTCATCATGTAAGCAATTTTTATATTTTATTTTGTATTTTTATAATTAAATTTGAAAATCTGCAGTATTTTTTAAAAAAAATCCGGATTTAATATTTAGGGCAAATTATTTTTATTTAAAAATTTAATACGTAGGGTTCGACCCCTTGATTTGTAGTTAGGCTAATAAGTATTCTTACCGCTAGATCAACTTAGTTTTTGAGTTATATGTTGCAAATCAAAGTCTATAAACCTATGCAACCAATTATGTAGGAGAATCCCTACAAGTTTGGTAACCCTAATCCAATATATACGACAAAAAAACTGCCGGTTCATTCATATTACATTTTTTCTCAAAAACTCTAATATCTTTTTTTCTTCTCATAATCTCATCTCTTTGCGAATGAGTAATCTTTTCCGCATCTCCTCTAATGATCGTGTCTTTTTATTCTGTAGTCGATTTGGAATTTGGTATCACCTATTCATAATTCATTATAAATGTATAATCCTCTTGAGGATTTTGTATGTTTTGTGTAGTTAACAATGATGCAATCAGTAATCCTCTTTTGGGCTAAGTATAAATCATCACATGGATCAACTCCCATGGTATGGCGTACTTATGAGCATGTATACGAAATAATCTTTACTTCAAATATTGCAACTCATGTTTTGTTTCAGTAACTTTTAATTTTTGTTACAGGAATTTATTAAGATTTTGATCATGCTTCAGAGGTACCTTTTTATTGTGTAGTACTGTATATAAGACGTTTCTGTTACAGTTACCTATATCATAAAATCCTAATACACAAAAAATAACACGCTATTTTGAAGGCAAGCAATACCGGTATTTGTCATATCTTTTTAATGATTGACATATTTATTTTATAAATACGTTTGGTTTTGTAAAACTGCTATACATGGCACCTGAACAAGAATGCAAACAAATATGTTACATGTATGACGTTTGTATTATTTGTTATAGGTACCTATAGAACCCTAACTTATTGAAAAAACATGTGAAGATTTGATAATCCTTGGATCCATCTAAAGCATCTGATATCATGAATTATAAGCTCATATGATTTCCATCAGGTAATGACTTGTCTATTGTTGTTTGCAAGTTTATAGTGATTTCTACCAATATTATTGTTTAATGGTCCAATTAAAGCTTATTACGAATTTTGATTGTTGTTCTGCGCAAGCTTATTAAAGTTTTGATTGTGAGCAACCTTATTATGGAGTCATATTGACACTTTTGACAATGCGTTCTGTGTAAGCTTATTATACGCTTTGCCGATGCTTTGGTGCACTTAACAGGAGTGAAGCGACTCTCGAAAAGATCTATCTAACATAGGTTAGTCTATCCAGAGTTCTTGTTGTTAAAATTAGCTCATTACTATTGGTCATTTATTCCAATGAGAATTACAATTTGGTCATTGTTTGCAATTGGCAACAAGTTTTTTTTTTTATTTTTTTAAGAATATTGGTTCACATCTATTTCTACAAATTAGATAGCATAAATGTTTGTAAAAGCCTAAAAGTAAATAGTAAGGTGGCCAAGTAATAATGGCTATGTGTGTGCATACATCTACCCTATATTTCAACGAGAAAGACTTTTCAAACATAAAACCTACTGTTGGACTCATTGAAAACCCCGATTTTCAATTTTTGGCCACTTCTTTGTGATCAGTAGGTCGTGTTAAACGAGTTTGGATTTGCTTATTTCATAGTTGTGGTTAGTTCCGAAAAGTGAATGACTTTTGACTAATTTCAAAACTTACCTTGTTAGAAATACGATTTTGATATAAGAAAGATTCGGTCACCCAAGAGAAAGATTCGGTCATCCTCGACATGATTTAGCATTGCTTAGCTCGTAGTTGTTATATTAGTTAGTTAAAAGTAGTTTAGACATAGATTAGTTCGCGGAAGAAGGACGGGTCTTTACCCACTGTATACCTGATCCGCAGCCCAAGTGGCACGCCCCAAGTGGCAAAACACATTGTATATAAACCCCTCTCCATCCTTGGAGAGGGTAAGCCTTCTCATAATCTCATTTTTTTTTTGTTTTCTCTCTAAGGCTTCACTTTTTTCTCTCTCTACTTTCTCTCTCTCTAAATTTCTTTCTTTCTTTCTTGCTTGGAACGAACCAAACCACACGAGTTATCGTGTTTGTGATGTTAACTAGTATCTTACAATTGGTATCAAGATCCATGGTTACATCCTAGGGATTTTAGAAGGTGTGGTTTTTGGTTAGTTTTGGTTTCTAATAGTTTAGGGTGGTTTTCAATCATTTTAGTGCTTGTTCGTGGTGTTTCATGTGATCTTTCTTGTACTTCTATGATTAGAAAGGTTAGATTCATCTAGTTTATCAGTTTTTTGGACCATATCTAGCGTTTGTGATTTGTACGAATGGGTTTTGGATGTTTTTCTTGCCAGCGGTTTCCTCCACGTTAAAGTGTTCTTCGTGGCGGTTAGTTTGGGTATTCAGCGGTTAAGTACAAGTAGTGGAGCGAGCATTACGCTGTACTGTGTACTATTTCAGCGGTTAACTACCAGCGGTTTGTTTTTCAGCGGTTAGTTTGGGTGTTTAGCGGTTAGTAATAGCGGTTAAGTACAAGTAGTGGTGCGAGCATTACGTTGTACTTGTGTACTGTGTTAGCGGTTTCCTTCCAGCGGTTAACTACTCAGCGGCTAAGTCAGTAGTGGTTACTTTGTTAGAGGATACTCTGACCAGCGGTTACTATTTGTCAGCAGTTTGTCTATCAGTGGTTAACTATCAGCGGTTACTTTAACAGCGGTTACTTTGTTCAGCGGTTTGTTCCTTTTTAGCGGTTTCCTAGTTGACTTTAGTAAAATCCCGGGAAAGAATCTATTTCTCGGTTTAAGTCACGTGTGTTGTAAAATCCCATCTAAAAACTCTTTCATCGTGACTACTGTAACATCTATTGATGATATTCAAGCTGCTGGGTCTGACACTCGACCCCCCATGCTAGACAAAACTGATTATGAGTCCTGGTCACAAAGGATCCGTTTGTATTGTCAAGGGAAGGAAAATGGGGAGAACATTCTGAAATCAATTGATGAAGGTCCGTTTCAAATGGGCACTACTAGAGATGTTATCTCCACTAGTGAAGATGGGTCAGTCACCTTTGGGATTGACAAACCTCGTACTTACAATGATCTGAATGAAATGGAAAGGAAACGTTATGATGCGGATATTAAGGCTTCAAACATTGTAGTACAAGGGCTTCCTAAGAACATCTACAAGCTGATTAACTTCAACACTGAAGCCAAGGCAGTTTGGGACAATGTCACAACATTGCTTGCTGGGTCAGAACTTACAAAGGAAGATCGTGAGTTTCAATTTTACGATGAATTCGAGCACTTTAAGATGAACCCTAGTGAAAGCATCAATGATTACTATGTCAGATTTCACAAGCTTGTGAATGACATGAGGATGATCAGAATGACAATGCCCAACATCCAACTCAACTCAAAGTTCGTCAACAACATGTCTCCAGAATGGGATCGGTTTGTCACGGCTGTGAAGCTTAACAAAGGACTAAGAAACACCAACTATGAACAGCTCTATGCCTATCTCCAACAACATGAGAAACACGCTTTGTATGATGGTCAGCTAAGAGAAAAAATTCACCCTTCACATGACTCTCTTGCTCTAATCTCCAGCACTCATGGAATTCAATTTTTTTTTTGTTTTCTCTCTAAGGCTTCACTTCTTTCTCTCTCTACTTTCTCTCTCTCTAAATTTCTTTCTTTCTTTCTTGCTTGGAACGAACCAAACCACACGAGTTATCGTGTTTGTGATGTTAACTAGTATCTTACAATTGGTATCAAGAGCCATGGTTACATCCTAGGGATCTTAGAAGGTGTGGTTTTTGGTTAGTTTTGGTTTCTAATAGTTTAGGGTGGTTTTCAATCATTTTAGTGCTTGTTCGTGGTGTTTCATGTGATCTTTCTTGTACTTCTATGATTAGAAAGGTTAGATTCATCTAGTTTATCAGTTTTTTGGACCATATCTAGCGTTTGTGATTTGTACGAATGGGTTTTGGATGTTTTTCTTGCCAGCGGTTTCCTCCACGTTAAAGTGTTCTTCGTGGCGGTTAGTTTGGGTATTCAGCGGTTAGTAGTAGCGGTTAAGTACAAGTAGTGGAGCGAGCATTATGCTGTACTGTGTACTATTTCAGCGGTTAACTACCAGCGGTTTGTTTTTCAGCGGTTAGTTTGGGTGTTTAGCGGTTAGTAATAGCGGTTAAGTACAAGTAGTGGTGCGAGCATTACGCTGTACTTGTGTACTGTGTTAGCGGTTTCCTTCCAGCGGTTAACTACTCAGCGGCTAACTCAGTAGTGGTTACTTTGTTAGAGGATACTCTGACCAGGGGTTACTATTTGTCAGCGGTTTGTCTATCAGCGGTTAACTATCAGCGGTTACTTTAACAGCGGTTACTTTGTTCAGCGGTTTGTTCCTTTTTAGCGGTTTCCTAGTTGACTTTAGTAAAATCCCGGGAAAGAATCTATTTCTCGGTTTAAGTCACGTGTGTTGTAAAATCCCGTCTAAAAACTCTTTCATCGTGACTACTGTAACATCTATTGATGATATTCAAGCTGTTGGGTCTGACACTCGACCCCCCATGCTAGACAGAACTGATTATGAGTCCTGGTCACAAAGGATCCGTTTGTATTGTCAAGGGAAGGAAAATGGGGAGAACATTCTGAAATCAATTGATGAAGGTCCGTTTCAAATGGGCACTACTAGAGATGTTATCTCCACTAGTGAAGATGGGTCAGTCACCTTTGGGATTGACAGACCTCGTACTTACAATGATCTGAATGAAATGGAAAGGAAACGTTATGATGCGGATATTAAGGCTTCAAACATTGTAGTACAATAAGAACATCTACAAGCTGATTAACTTCAACACTGAAGCCAAGGCAGTTTGGGACAATGTCACAACATTGCTTGCTGGGTCAGAACTTACAAAGGAAGATCGTGAGTCTCAATTTTACGATGAATTCGAGCACTTTAAGATGAACCCTAGTGAAAGCATCAATGATTACTATGTCAGATTTCACAAGCTTGTGAATGACATGAGGATGATCAGAATGACAATGCCCAACATCCAACTCAACTCAAAGTTCGTCAACAACATGTCTCCAGAATGGGATCGGTTTGTCAAGGCTGTGAAGCTTAAAAAAGGACTAAGAAACACCAACTATGAACAGCTCTATGCCTATCTCCAACAACATGAGAAACACGCTTTGTATGATGGTCAGCTAAGAGAAAAACTTCACCCTTCACATGACTCTCTTGCTCTAATCTCCAGCACTCATGGAATTCAACAATTCACAGCCGACTTGAACAACCACCCAAACACAACTCAAGCAACGCAGAATCAGTCTTCTCTTGGTCAAACTCCCATGCAATCAGCAAATGGTATGACTAATCAACAAACATCTGGGAATGCTTATATGGACAAGAGAATTGACAACCTTTCCAACCAAGTCTCAATGCGGGTTCAACATATCAGAAGCGCTCTTCCTCAAACCAACAATCAACTCAGAATCTCATCTAATCCACGTAATCTTGCTGTTGTGGAAGATGGGCGTATTGTGGTTCAAGGTAGACAAAATGTCTAAGGAAATGCTCAGAACAGAATGGGAAGTGGTAATCAAGGACTAGGAAGGCAAATCAAGTGCTACAACTGTGGTGGGCTAGGCCATATTGCTAGGAATTGGACTGAACCAAAACGTCCTCAGAACTTTGACTACTTCAAAGACAAGATGTTATTGATGCAAGCTCAAGAAAATGGAGTTAAATTGGATGAGGAACAGCTGCTCTTTCTTGCTGGTGATAAGGGAAACACGTTTGATGCTGATGTGGATGATCAACCTGTTCAGGATCTTGCTTTGAATGATCCAANCGTATTGTGGTTCAAGGTAGACAAAATGTCTAAGGAAATGCTCAGAACAGAATGGGAAGTGGTAATCAAGGACTAGGAAGGCAAATCAAGTGCTACAACTGTGGTGGGCTAGGCCATATTGCTAGGAATTGGACTGAACCAAAACGTCCTCAGAACTCTGACTACTTCAAAGACAAGATGTTATTGATGCAAGCTCAAGAAAATGGAGTTAAATTGGATGAGGAACAGCTGCTCTTTCTTGCTGGTGATAACGGAAACACGTTTGATGCTGATGTGGATGATCAACCTGTTCAGGATCTTGCTTTGAATGATCCAAACATCTTCCAAGCTGAAGACTGTGATGCATTTGATTCTGATGTTGATGATGAACCCACTACTCCAACCATCTTTATGGCTAAGCTTACACCTGCAGTCAAATCGGCAAATCAACCAGGACCTACAAAATCTTCCATCGTTTCAGAGGTACTCAAAATATATGACACATATGAAACAAGTGTCATCCCAACGATACCTGATGAGGTGCATCAAACTAGTATTGTCATTTCAGATGATGTTGGTTTGAAAAATACTAATATTTCCTCAAAACAACAACATATGGATAACAATAATGAGTCTGATGGACCGAGTAGAGTATCTAAGGACACACTTGTTGACGATGTGGTGCACCATCATAAGAATCATAACGAAGTAAAACACACCGATACTTTTGATTCAAACTCTGCTAATATGGGTAATAGCAATGTTGTTCCATACGAGCAATATTTGAAACAAAGTGTCGAGACTGCTTTACCTAGTAATGACTCTTCCGTTAATGTTGATACTTGTGAATATGATGAATATACTACTGTTATCCCTGAAGATACCTTAACCACTATGATTAATATTCTTAAAGATCAGGTGAATATGTATCAACAACATGCGAAATTTGAGCTTACTGAACGAGAACAGAAAATGGATTGGCAAATGTGTGCATATATTACAGAAAGGAATTTAAAGGAGGAAAAGTTAACAGTAGAGTTAAAATCTTTGCAAAATCAAATCGATCAAAGTGTTAAACAAAAACAGGAGATCAAAATAGTGTAAACACACTAAAAATAGATTTTCAAAGGAAGGAAGCTGAACTCCTAAACGATTTTTCTAATTTAAAGGCCTTAAAGAATAAACTTGAAAACAAATTGTACACACAAGGCCAAACCATTCAAACTGCTCAAATGATACAAAAGCACATTAAACTTCGTGATAAGCATAGTGATAATGATACAGGTTTGCCTAAAACTAATTATCTTAGGAAAGTTAGTGCCTTGCAACCTGCCTTATATGACTTCAATGTGATGCTTAAACCTTGTCATGATTCCCCTGATGTGCGTGATACTGAAGAGATTGATGCATGTGAAACTGTTAATAGGAAAAGACTTGAGGATAGAATGAAGGATCCTATGTGCATAGAGAATAAGGTTAACATCAAGCCCCATAACTACTATGAGCAGAACCTTTTGACAGTCTTTGCACCCCAGACTAGGTTAACTCCCGAACAAATTTTCTGGGCCTTAGATGTTGAAAAAATGAAAGCTGAACTTCTTTTGGCTACCCCTCCCCTTAAGTATGCTAAACCAACGGTGTATCCTCCCAATACACCCATGAACCTAGTTCAGATTGCGCTTCCTACTAAATGTAAATATCTTATTAGCATGTATGTTCTGTATCAAATGTTTGCGGATTTTGACAAAACATGTAAAAAGAGAATTACTCCCACGGGAATTACCGAAGGAGAAAGGGGTTTTGAAGTTACAAAAGAATGTTACCTTACTGAAGTCATTCCGGTTTTTAAACAAATCAAAGAACATTTTGAATACATGGAATCGACTCTTAAATATGAGGTTAATGAAATGAAAGAGGCGTTTAAGAATCAGGAAATGGAAGGAAAACAAACTGTAATAGACCTTCAACATAGCGAAATTGAGAGAAAGAATGTTCTCATCATAAATGATAATTTGATTGCTATGTGCATTGCTCAAGATGTGTTTTATACTGCTACTGATTCTTCGTTAAATGCTTCCCAATTTCATGATATGTCTGTTGCATTGCAAGTTTTCAAGAATCGTGTTGTTGAGCTTGAGGGGGAGAATTTAAAACTGCGCCAAAAAATTGAAAAAGATGATCATGATAACATGATCAAGCATTTTTCAAAACTAGAGGTTGATAATCTTAACTTGCAATTAAGATACCAACACCTAGAAGAGAGAATTAAAAACTCAAATGCTAAGACATCTTCGGATGCTCCTGAATTTAATGCATATTTTGAATTAGCCAAACGTGATGAAAGAATTCAAGCTCACACTAACACGATTCGAAAACTGAAGCTTCAAATTGCTCTTTTAAAGTCTGAGAAATGTGATGTGATTGTAAATGATTGTGTTGTGAATGATTATAAATGTGAAAAGCTTGATACCCAGAAACCTCCGTGTTTAGATTCTCAAAGTCTTCAACTTCAAAACATCATTAACAATTTGAAACATGAAAATGAGTGTTTTCAAGCTGAAAACTCAAAAATCAAACAACACTTCAAAGAGTTACATGATTCTTTCAAGATCTCACGTTTTAAATCAAATGAAAAAGTGTCCTCATTGTTAAATGAAATTGAGAATCTAAAGACTAAGGTGAAAGGGAAAATGTCAGTCAATTCTTCTGATTGCAAACTCTCCAATATTACTAAAAGGACTGTTGATGATGCCATTAAAATTCCTCTTCCCCTTAGGAATAATGCGTCTGTTCATAGTGAGTACCTTAGGTATCTTAAGGATTGCCAAGATATTCTTTGCGAGACCATTGAAGAAGTCAGAATGGTGAGACCTATGGACAGTAGCATTCGTGATGTGTATTATCTCTCCAACAGATCCTATGCGCTCTTAGATTATGCAATAGGTACATGTCCCAAAGCGGTTAGCATGCGTGATAAGACTGATAATTCTCCCTCTAAGGTTAAAAACAAGCATGTCACATTTAAAGAGCCCATAACTTCAGCAGAACATAACACATCTTACACCAGAAATCAATCTGCTTCTTGTTCTAATGGTCCCATCATTAATTCTACAGGAGTAAAAGTTGACACTAATGCTAGCAAGTCACTGCCTAATTGCAATTCAAGGAATGATAGGACTTCGCCAGCTAAAAGTGTTCAAGGAAAGAAAGTAGAAGACCACCTTAGGAACAATAAGACTGATCTGAATATAGTGAATCGTGTTGATTCTAGTATTTGCTCTAGGCGTACTGTAATTAATTCGAATTCTAAAACCATTTGTGAGATCTGTAATAACTCTTTAATTTTTGGCAATCATGATGTGTGTGTTAAGAAATGTTTGAATGCTTCTATTAATTCCCCTAGATGTCGTGCTGTCTATTATAAATGTGAGAAACTTGTTTGGAAAGCCACAGGAAAGAAGTTTACTAATGTTGGCTATCATTGGAGACCCACTGGAAGATTAGTTCTAATAGGAAATCCGCACCCCCATGCTAAGCATTTTCGTCCTAAGACTTACGAAAGTAGGGTTTGGAAGAAGACTGGTAGAACATTTCCTATAAGCACCCAATGCGCTAAACATATGTCTAGTCCCCATGCACACCATGTGTTGTCTAAGGATACTAGTTATAATTCCTCCTCTGTTGCAATTAACAATGTTCGTGCTAACCAATCGGACCCCACTTCTGGTTGGGGATCCAAGTTTTCTCGTTATCCATATCTGTCTGGTTCGAAATGCAGGTTGTACAAATCGCCCTGTGGTATTTGGACTCAGGCTGCTCTAAACATATGACGGGGGATCACTCGCGGCTCAGAAATTTTGTGAAAAAGTTTATCGGGACAGTTAGATTTGGGAACGATCATTTTGGTGCTATAATGGGTTTTGGAGATTATGTGGTTGGCAACAGCGTGATTTCAAGAGTTTATTATGTAGAAGGGCTTGGGCACAATTTGTTCTCCGTTGGTCAATTCTGTGACTCAGATCTAGAAGTTGCCTTCAGAAAACACTCCTGTTATGTTAGACGATTGGACGGCGTGGATCTTCTGAAAGGCAAACGTGGAACGAACCTCTACACTATATCCATTGAAGATATGATGCAAGCATCTCCAATTTGTCTACTATCTAAAGCCTCCAAGAACAAATCATGGCTGTGGCATCGTCGTTTGAACCATTTGAACTTCGGTACCATTAATGAACTTACTCGTAAAGATCTTGTTCAAGGCATGCCAGGCTGAAGTATGAAAAAGATCATCTGTGTTCCGCTTGTCAACTTGGTAAAAGCAAGAAGCACACTCACAAACCCAAAACCATCAACACCATAATGGAAGTTCTTCATACCCTTCACATGGACCTTTGTGGTCCCATGAGAGTGCAATGCATATTTGGAAAAAGATATGTATTGGTGATCGTTGATGACTACTCTCGTTTCACATGGGTTAAATTCCTCAGATCAAAGGATGAAACACCTGAAATCATCATCAAACTTATCAAGCAGCTGCAAGTTGGACTCAATAAAGTTGTCAGATTTGTCCGCACAGATAATGGAACAGAGTTCGTCAATCAACAACTTACTCAGTTCTATGAAGATCAAGGAATTACTCATCAAAGGAGTATTCCACGAACACCTCAGCAGAATGGAGTCGTTGAAAGACAAAACCGTACACTTGTAGAGGCAGCGCATACTATGTTGATCTTCTCCAAAGCTCCTATGTATCTATGGGGAGAAGCAATTGCAACTGCTTGCTACACTCAGAATAGATCACTGATTCATTTCCTACACTGTAAAACGCCTTATGAGCTAGTGCATGGAAGAAAACCCGATCTCTCATTTCTTCGAGTCTTTGGTGCATTATGTTACCCAACCAACGATAGCGAAGATCTGGGAAAGCTCAAGGCAAAAGCAGATATTGGAATTTTTGTTGGCTATGCACCTAACAAGAAGGGTTATAGAATCTACAACAAAAGAACCCGACAAATCATGGAAACTATCCATGTCACGTTTGATGAGCTGACCGAGCAAAAGGTTCCTGAATACTCCAATTTAGGACCCGCATCTAATCTTTGGACTCCTGGGACTTGTACAATCTTCTACCACTGATGCTCCTTCTGCACCACCTTCTAGTGAGGATTTAAAGAAGCTGTTTGATCCAATGTATGATGAGTACTTTGAGCCCCAACAGAGAGTCGAACCGGAACAACAAGTCATAGATCCTGATGCTGCTGCTAATAATGAACCCCAACCTACAAACGGGCCTTCTATCTCCATCTCTCTGAGTCAGAATGCTCCATCTTCCAGTCATACCAATCCCACTAATCAACAATCTTCAATACCTCAAGAAGAAGCATCTGATAACACATTTGAAGTGAATCCTTTTACTCAACCACCTGAAGAACCTNTACCACTGATGCTCCTTCTGCACCACCTTCTAGTGAGGATTTAAAGAAGCTGTTTGATCCAATGTATGATGAGTACTTTGAGCCCCAACAGAGAGTCGAACCAGAATAACAAGTCATAGATCCTGATGCTGCTGCTAATAATGAACCCCAACCTACAAACGGGCCTTCTATCTCCATCTCTCTGAGTCAGAATGCTCCATCTTCCAGTCATACCAATCCCACTAATCAACAATCTCCAATACCTCAAGAAGAAGCATCTGATAACACATTTGAAGTGAATCCTTTTACTCAACCACCTGAAGAACCTTTTGTCAACATTTTTGCTCCTGAACCATCTACTTTGGCAACACCCTCTGAAGATTCCACCACTGCTACTTCAATCCCAAGTCATCAACTTCATGAGCATATCAGGAAATGGACAAACGATCACCCGATTGACAACATCATTGGTAATCCTTCTAGGCCGGTATCTACTAGACGACAACTTGCTACCGATGCTTTATGGTGTTTCGTTGTCAACGTTCTGTCCAAAACAGAACCAAAGGATTATAAAGATGCTTTAACAAAAACATCCTGGTTCACTGCAATGCAAGATGAAATCCATGAATTTGACAGACTAGATGTTTGGGAATTAGTGCCTCCTCCCGACTGTGCAATGATTATCGCCCTCAAATGGATCTTCAAAGTGAAGCTCGATGAATACGGGGAATTGTTAAAGAACAAAGCTCGACTTGTGGCCAAAGGGTACAGACAAGAAGAAGGTATCGACTTTGAGGAATCATTCGCACCAGTTGCCAGAATTGAAGCTATCAGAATCTTCCTTGCCAATGCAGCTAGTCAGAACATGATTGTCTACCAAATGGACGTGAAAACTGCCTTCCTTAATGGTCAATTAAAAGAAGTGGCGTATGTAAGCCAACCAGAGGGGTTTGTTGATCCTGAACGCCCTAATCATGTCTATCGATTGAAAAAGGCACTATATGGCCTTAAACAAGCACCCAGAGCATGGTACGATACTTTGTCCAAATTTCTCTTAGCCAACAAGTTCACCAAAGGAGTTGTTGATCCTACCTTGTTCACAAGAAAGTTGGGAGAACATCGTCTTCATGTTCAGATTTATGTGGATGACATCATCTTCGCATCTGCCGATCCATTGGAATGTGATAGGTTTGCACAAGAGATGAGTACTGAATTCCAAATGTCCATGATGGGGCAAATGTCTTTCTTCTTGGGACTTCAGATTTCTCAAAATCCACACGGTATCTTCATCAATCAATCCAAGTATGCAAGTGAAATTCTAAAGAAATTTGGATTTGAATCATGTGAATCTGTTGACACACCAATGGTGGAAAGAACAAAGTTGGATGAAGATGTTGAAGGAGCACTTGTCGACCAAACCAAATATCGAAGCATGATTGGATCATTGATGTACCTCACAGCTAGCAGACCTGATCTCTTATTTGCGGTTTGCATGTGTGCTCGTTATCAATCTAGACCTACAAAGAAGCACTTAGAGGCAGTCAAAAGAGTCTTTAGGTATCTTCAATGAACTATTCACATGGGCCTTTGGTATCCAAAATACACGGCAATGGCTCTCACTGCCTACTCTGATGCTAATCATGCGGGTTGTCAGGATACTCGTCGAAGTACTTCCGGTGGTGCGCAATTTCTAGGAGATAAGCTGGTTAGCTGGTCATCAAAGAAGCAAATGAGTACATCAATCTCCTCAACAGAGACTGAATACATTGCCATGTCATCCTGCTGTGCTCAAATTCTTTGGATGAGGTCTCAACTATCTGACTATGGTTTTATTTACAACAAAGTTCCGATGTACTGCGACAACAAAAGTGCCATTGCTCTTTGTTGTAACAACGTCCAGCATTCTAGTTCAAAGCACATCGACATTCGACATCATTTCATCAGAGAACAAGTGAAAAAGGGAATCGTGGAACTCTACTTTGTAAGGACGGAATTTCAGCTGGCGGATATCTTTACTAAGGCACTTTCTAGAGAGCGATTTCAATTCATTCTCCCGCGCCTTGGAATGAAGAGTATTACTCCTGAATCACTCAAAAGTCTTCAGGAAGATAATGAGGAGTAACTGATTCACTTAACATATCCTTATTCACATAACTATGGTTTGCTATTACTTCAGATAGCAACCCGGTCTTCAAAATCCGTGTAAAAACACGTTTTCATGTTTTCACTGTGTGTGGATCATCCAAAAAGTTGTACGCTTCAGTGCAACCTTTCTAGTAAAAGAAGAGAAGTCTTCTTTTTCCAAAATCTCTTTCTTCTAAAATTCTTCAAAAGAGATTTTGTGGTGTACAAGGTGGCCATCGGTCTTAAATTTTCTCGTATACGTTACCACTCACGTTAATGGCTATTAAACGTTAAAATGGAAAAACGGGTCATTAGTTGAGGGGGAGCGTATGTGCTTAAAATTTCTGCACCTTTAAAAACTTTGTGCACCAGCCACAGTGAAACTAAAAAGTGTCTCAAAATCAGTAAACGTTTAAAATATTATCACATGTCTCTCCAAAGCTTTTTTTAGAAAATCATTTAAATCAATTGGGATCACAAAATCTCAAAAGATTTGAAATTTTATGATCGGGGGAGAGAATGTGATTTAAATATAAAAACTGATTTAAAAGTGATGTTTTGGACTCATAAAGAATGTTTGTGAACTTAAAAGATCGCTCCCTTACGTGCTAAAATTTTTAAAAAGATGAATTAATAATCTCAAATGAAAGCTCACCCATACGTGCTAAAATTTTTAAAATTTTTAAAAAGATGAATTAATAATCTCAAAAGATGAATTAAAATTTTTAAAAAGATCGCTCCCTTACGTGCTAAAATTTTTAAAGAATGTTTGGACTATGATCAAAGCACATACTAAGGGGGAGCTAGTATTGAAAAATGATGAAATAATAATCTCAAATGAAAGCTCACCCATATGTGCCAAAGTTTTAAAGACTTTCAAAATTGACTCAATCAATGGGCACATATTGAGGGGGAGCAAGTGGCTAAGAGTCTTTCGCGTGTTTTTACAATAATAAGTAAAAACCGTGAATTGATTATGACTCAGATTTGACTCATGAATTGACGAAACACAAGCGTTAGTATTCGAAAGGATTTATCCAAGTAGAAAAGTACCGTTTCGAGAAGCTCTTATTAGATGTACACTTTGACGGGTCTAACTTCCTTTTCAAGGAATGTTAACAACATCAAGTTAGTTATTAGGGCTAATTATCACCTAAAAGCTGATAATGGATCCCTTTAACTAAGCAACGTAAACGTGTCCCTCCGGTATATGTCTATTAAGAGTCGATCAATTCAAATAAGTGCAACTCACCCCGACATGTGCAAATTTCTTTCTTTACCTATGAGCACATGTTAAGAGGGGAGTATTTGAAAATGATAAAACTCTCAAAGTGTCGACAAAACGTGTTTCTTATTCATAAACACTTTGAGAGAATTTTCAAAGATTTGGTTATATGGAGATGGTGGAAAAATACCAAAAGACCAACCAATTTACTTTAATGCATGGAGTTATAAGGATGGTAGGGTTAGGTATTTTGTTCCCATGATCCACCAGAACCGGAAGGATCTTCCCAGGGACAATCCAATAGATAGATTAGAAGTCCTTAGGAATGATTGAAAAAAGGAGAAAAGTGAGAAAGGGAAGAGTGCCGACTAAGACTGAGCTAGGACTGGAACAAACCCAACAAGGTTCTAGTTATGAAGTCTTGGTAAGCACTGAAGGGGTTGAAGAATTAAAAAGAAATGTAATGAGAAAGGGTGAAAAGAAATAGCCCTCCAATTATTCAACCTTAGGGCAGACACCGGGTTCAACTCATATGCTACTAATTGTTACTAAGCTAACATCGGTATTGAAGATTAAGACGTCATGGACCCAGTGACGCACTGCACTAAACCTTCCAGCCACTCAAGTTCTCTTAAAAGAGCTTGTTTCATTCTCACGGGGAACCGTTGTAAACTATCGACTTGTCTTTTAGAGCTAGTTGATATTGAAACAAGAGACCCCTCCCTAGTCTCCGAATAGGATAACCAAATGTGCACTTATCGAGTCTAGAGCCAAGAGATGCATCAAAAGATCTCATAGGTACACTTGATACTTATACACTGGTGGTTCAACATTAAGGGCACCAGGTGTAATATTTCGAGTCCTACGCAGATCTTAGCAATCTGCCAAGAACACTTATGAGGGAATATACATAAGTATTTCCCAATGATTGAGTGGAAACTCCTGCCAGGGTCAACATCAAACAGCCCTGACAGCAGGTCACTTCGGTAATCTCTTGTGGGTTACGCTTAGTGTGTTCGGTGGTGTTCCAAAAGGTCTACAGTCGTGGGGTGATCTCCAGCGACTCACCTAATCGTTGGTGTACTTCGGTATGTCAGTGTAAGCCCTTTCGGGGGCATCCGATTAGGAACGGCCTTGGTAAGGATTAGAGAAAGTCTTCACACTATGCTGTTGACAATCTCGAAGTCAAAACTTGTAAGTGCCGGTATGTTTATTACTAACAAAGTTTTATGCAGCTCAATATACCATACTTACCGTGATCACCACCATCACTAAAGTTCCACATGCTCATACCAACATCTACAAGGAGTCGTCAAAACTTTTCAACCATGAAAATCTACTCAACAAAGATGTATGAGCATGTTCGAAAGGCGTAACCTCTCCAAAGACAAAGAAGTTGACGATTGATGCAGATTGCTGAAAAGATGCAGATTCATCATCTCATGCTTACACTTCAACATCATAACTCAAGATATCGTGATCAAAGAATGGGCTACAACTATGCTTCCTCAAACTCTGATGCAGATGATCATGATCAAGAAAAGTGTAAGCATGACATCACAAAGACTATCACTACATCACAAAGAGACACATACGCTCAAAGATGACTTGAAGCTAAATATATGGATGAAGAACTAAGACCAAAGTCAAAAGATCATCATATACATCAAGGAAGTCATCTTGAGTCGTACATCAATGAAGAATCAATGACTACGAGCTACAAAAGTATCTACAAAGATCTCAATGCAAGAAATCAAGAATCAAGATCAACAACGGAAACAAAGGGTAAGGGTGACGTCTCTTAGGGGGAGATTGTTAGGAATACGATTTTGATATAAGAAAGATTCGGTCACCCAAGAGAAATATTCGGTCATCCTCGACATGATTTAGCATTGCTTAGCTCGTAGTTGTTATATTAGTTAGTTAAAAGTAGTTTAGATGTAGATTAGTTCGCGGAAGAAGGACGGGTCTTTACCCACTGTATACCTGATCCGTAGCCCAAGTGGCACGCCCCAAGTGGCAAAACACATTGTATATAAACCTCTCTCCATCCTTGGAGAGGGTAAGCCTTCTCATAATCTCATTTTCTTTTTTTTTTGGTTTTCTCTCTAAGGCTTCACTTCTTTCTCTCTCTACTTTCTCTCTCTAAATTTCTTTCTTTCTTTCTTGCTTGGAACGAACCAAACCACACGAGTTATCGTGTTTGTGATGTTAACTAGTATCTTACATACCTGCTAATGAACAAGCACCTTATGTGGCCATGCTAAAAATCTTTTGCAAGATAAACGCAAGGTAACCCAAGAAAAACTAACAACCTGCTAATATTATAATAACTGATACGTGTATGTTATTAACTTTAAGCTTATTCGTTGAGCTATCTTTTATGTTGGTAACCATGATTACATAAACTCACATATCTAACTTCTGGTATACAAACCCCGGCTTTTAGTGGTAATTTGAAACGCATGTTATCTCATTTACATATTGGCTTTATTGTATTGGCAGGTTGAACAACTTTTCAGGATTATTAGAAGGTTTTTTCCCACGACATCCATTTCATTCACTAGGTATCAGCATTCTGCTACTCTCTCTAAGCCCCTTTTTTTCCGAAAGTTGGGAGAAGACATTATTCTGCACATGTTGTAAAATTTCAACTTTACTAAGGTAACATTTTTTTTGTTCTTACATCTTGATGCTCTTAAAGACGTTGTGGTATTTGTCCAGGTTAATGCATTAGTTAAAACCAGGTTTGCCACTGATCAATCTTTTTACGTGCATCTGTCCAGGTTAACGCATTAAAGACGTTAGTGATCACAGACGTTGGTTAGTCACCAATCTTTTTAGGTGTTTTTTGTCCACAACGTCTTTGATGGTACATTCAACTATCCGATAAGCTTGAGCGAAGAGTTACCTTAGGTCTGTCAATGTGACATCACTTTAATACTGAAAATTAAAACATTACTCTAATAAACGTGTTGTCACAGACATTAAAGAAAAATAAACAGCAATTTCTTTATACCACATATCGGCTGGGCAGAGGAAGTTGGGGTTCCTACAAGGATTTTGCTGTTATAGGATTTATTTTATCTGATGCGGAATGCGTTGTTGAAAAGGCAACATATGCTAATTCAGTCGTGTATATCACATTTTACTATATTGGCTTTGATTATTTATTGATTAGGATGGTTCAGCTACGCCTTTGTTTTGGGCTGTAAAAAGGAATATGACGTGCCAAGCATATTAATATCACTACCCCCTTATTTGGTTCTTCTGTTTGGTTTCGTACAATATCTGAGTGTTTCTTACACACTTAATACTATGTGCCATGTTTGAATTATTGTCACTGTTATGTAAGGTCACCTTTGCACTGCAGTTAACAACTTACCTATGGGATGCCCCTAATCTACGCCAACCTCCAATGGCCATGACATATTAGCCTCAAATGGATGGCATGATAGGTCCAGCTCTCATGTGGTTAATGGTGTCCAGACTCCCCTGTTACTTCCCTCCCATGCTAATGAACTTTTGAAATGGTAAGTTTCATATGAAATATTACCTTTCATGTTACTTGAATGCCAAGTGAGGAATTTAAAAACAAAAGTGACTGCTTATTGGTTATTGTGGCTCGATAAGTTTGCCCTGTCTATTTAACCACATTTAAACAATCTTCATCTATGCTTGATTAATCCTTGTGGAATCTTTGAACATCTTTTACTATTAATAATCATCTGATTGTGTGTGGCTTCTTTTTGTTATCATTTAGTCCATTGGTGCTAATAGACTATTTTTTCATCACTTATACGGTCAGCCATTATATTTTTTTTATTTGCTTATTTGTTTGACTTTGCTACAAACTTTATATTTTTTTTATGTTTAGGAGTGTTTAAATTTGCGTCTTTTTTGTTGTTACTTTGAGCCAATTTAGGTATTGTTTTAGGTCAGTTGGGCCAGTTTTTTAGGGTCCTTTTTAGCTGCTGAATTGGGTCACTTTTGGCTTTGATATTGTGTCTGTTAAAATCAAGTTAGAATACTCCCTAATGAATTTTGTTTGGCTCATTATATGGTGAATGACTTAAGACTTGAGTATGTCGTTTCTAATGAAGCCATTGTGCGGCACATTCCAAATGGTTCAGTTGATAAGAACATGAAGACCATCATAACAAAGGTTTGTTCGTTTTTTATTTTGGATTTTATAGTATAATACATTTACTTCAGGTTTTTTGCCGAGCAAATTCAAATGTTGAATTCTGTTAGGACTAAATTGCCATTCTTGGTTGCGAGTGTGGCCGATGCCAAAGACTGCATGAAAGATAATTTGAATCAGGTAACTATAATTGTTGCATTATTATTATCATTATGTGTTATTAATGTTATGTGAGGTGAAAAGGCCAATATGCTTATTTTGATGGCTAACGGCTATTTGAGGATGCTCTCATTTGCTGATGTATTGTTGATTCAATATAATTGGTGAAGAACATTACCGATGATGGGATGCGCCCAAGAACAGGTTTAACAGAACTATTTGTTTTCATATGGCAGCGGAAATCGACCAAGAGGGAGGGAAGGAAGTCACAACGTCACCAGTTTTCTGCCATGGATTCGAACACTCCAATAAGCACACATAAATATCTAAATAGACACAACTAGAGAAAGAGAATATACACTGAGGTCATCGAGGTCTTTAACTGTTTTTTTAGCAGAAGAAGCCAGTGACGGCTTTGGTTGTTTGCTTATGAGTGTTGAGTTTCTATTCGTGAACCCGAGTAATCCAGAAAGTCGTACTCTACTATTCGACGCTGTGTATGAAATATAGCTACAATGGGAGATCAACTACATGTCAATCCGTGGGGATTACACAAAGTAACCTTGAATGTTTTTTATCAATCCCAGCACATAAAATCATCTTCGTATTTGGGAAGATTAACAGCTCAATACACTGAGTGAGGCTGCAACCCATATCATTCCGCAAATGATATGTTCCTTGGGTGTCAAAGATTAAATTAATGCATTATACTACATGCATTCACATACCTGTAGGTGACAATTTTGACCCATTTACTTCTAAATGGGTCACTTTGGGTTGTGTTTACTAATTACAGTATATAATTTCGATCTACTCAGTCTGTATTTTGTTAAACAATATCTAATTACTAAGGTTAATCTCGATATCAGTATAAAAGAGGACATTTTGCTTTGATGAGTGACGTATTCTGAATAGCAATTAAGGTCAAAAGATTAGTGATAGGGAAAAAACAAATATTCGTGATATTAATGAATATCATTTTTTTCTTGAGGTCTTAAACATGACTTATTGTTGACAATCAAAATGTATGTATGGAGGCAGCTAGCGTCGTAATAGCAATTGGTCCTGGAGTCACTAGCTACAAAGTTGGAGATATCGTGGCCTATGCTGGCTTCCCGGTGTCTACAAATATATCTTCGCGAGGTATTACTTAACGTAGATATATATAGGGACCCCTTTTCAGGACTGAAATAAGCAAAACAAACACCTCTGTTTCGCAGAAAAGT
Source organism: Artemisia annua (assembly GCA_014162995.1). Taxonomy (NCBI): domain Eukaryota; kingdom Viridiplantae; phylum Streptophyta; class Magnoliopsida; order Asterales; family Asteraceae; genus Artemisia; species Artemisia annua. The sequence continues at coordinate 29,190 of LBNU01013147.1, read as the reverse complement.
CAGTAGCTAACGCACCCTATTTTGTGCAGAAAATCAGCAGCAAACGTGCCCCTTTATGTGCAGAAAATTCAGTAGCAAACATGCCCTTTTTGGGGCTGTGTTGCAGCAAACAAACGGCCTCTACTGTGCAGAAAATAGGCATACGAAACGCACCCTTTAGGGACTGAATTAAGCAGACAAACACACCCCTTTTTGGGGCGGTATTGCAGCAAACAAATGCCCCCTGTTGGGGTTGTGTTTCAGCAGACAAACACCCCTCGGTTGGGGCTGTAACACGATGAATTAAACACCCTCTTTGGGTGGTATTTCTAGCCGATAACCAAACAAACAAAACACCACTCTTGTGGTTTTCTATTTGAGTCGATNTTAATAGTACGTGTGTACAAGAACGTGGTACAATCACACTATTGATTGTATCTTGGATCGATTAACAAAAACGGTAAGGGGTTAATCTATAGATCCCTAATTCACATAAACCCTAATTAGGGTTCATCTTTATTGAAGGTTTAAAGTTTGGTTCTTGTTCTTGCTAGAACCTAAAGGTACGTTCCTATTTAAATTTATGTTAATCTTTTATATGTTATATGTATCCTACGCTTCCGCAATATGTGACTACTTGATTATACTTAATATTATGATAGTCTAGATTATTAAATTCTAACACCTTTTTGGGGCGGTATTGCAGCAAACAAATGCCCCCTGTTGGGGTTGTGTTTCAGCAGACAAACACCCCTCGGTTGGGGCTGTAACACGATGAATTAAACACCCTCTTTGGGTGGTATTTCTAGCCGATAACCAAACAAACAAAACACCACTCTTGTGGTTTTCTATTTGAGTCGATAATAAGCAAACGCCCCTGCATACTCTGAAGAACAAATACTTCCCGCAGAAAGAGTTGTACCAATTCCGCGTTCTATTGATCCTATTATAGTAGTTGTTGTGATCTTCGGAAGATTGACAGCTGGGGTTTTAGTTCATCGTCACTTTAAGGTAATCATAACTAATCTATTAGATTGGAATCAATGCATCACACCCATTTAATAAGTTAAAACTGATTATTGCATGATCATCTGGTAAGACAAAGGTGCCAATGCTTTCAATAACGACGACTATTTCAGTTTTTATTGATCTTATTTGCATTTAAAAACGTATCATAGCAAATTAGAAAATCCATAAATCAAGTATCTGTATTAGGAAATAATGTGAGGTTAATTTTTCGTTTTGATATAGACTTTTAGTTTTGAAAATGTTTGGAATTGCTTATTAATACCATGTACTCATGTGAGGGTGCACGTAATATCATTAACCGGCTTGGAGAGTATTCCAAGATTTGTGATGTCGACACGTTTTTTTCATTTCAATTCACATATCCATTATTCAGAAAATCAGTTATCAGTCCCACTATACCCAAACGCTAGAAGATTACTATATTCTGGCTCGGAAACACAATTATCAGATATCAAAATGCTCAACGTAATACGAAAATGCATGAGTGGATATTCACGGTTTACAGAATTTAGAAGTGCTGCACTTAAATCCTTACCCTTACTTTCAATTTAAGTTTGCAAGTCTAGCTTTTACTGAGTTATTCAAGCTCGAGCTTACTAGAGTTTTGCTACAGATTGTATCAAGTCAAAATCTATGAATTTCCTTTAGGTGATGGAATGCGATTTGTAAGAATTACAAAATGATTACTGCGTCCACTTCTGTTTGATTTTCTTGGTATAATAGACCGACTAACGTTTCTTTTGTTTGTATAGTTCAATGGCATTCAACAGTGATGGTGACGAGTTATAGGTTATGCCTGACCATGCAACTTGGAGCTTATTAGAGGAGAATACTTTCATTAAGAACATGGCTAAAGAGGTTAAAAGGGGTAACCGCCACTCGACCACATTTTCAAGGTCAAGTTGGTCAGTTATTAAACAAGAGGGATTAACGTAGATGTATAAAGTTATAATGGGTTATTCAAGTCTGCTCATCAAGTTCTTTACTCACAACATTTATGCTTCTTTTTATAATCAATAGATATCTTTTTTTTAGCTTTCTGATACAAATTTACTATAATCAACCATTTATTATTTTTGATAGGCTACATAAGTAACACTTAATTTTGCATTATATTTACTATCTTATATCTTATATTTGGATATCTTCATATTGTCGTTTAGTTTAAAGTGTGTGTACAGGACACATGTCCTTAGACGTTGCTTTTATCGCTAACAAGCGGCTCATGAACTGTAGATATTCTGTTTGCCATGAATCCTTTTCCTTCTCAGTTGAGGTACTTAAATATGTATCGAGAAATATGGGTGTGGAGTGGCCTCTAGAGGATAACACACTAACTTTAAAATCTTGACATTCGAGATGATTCATGATTTTGATGGGGATTTCAACTCTAAAGACGAGCACATTTTTTTTATACTACAATAGGTACATTATTATATTTCTTTAGTTTATTTCTTTTATTATGTAATCTTTAATTTATGTAGTTTGTATCACTTTTTTATTCTCAGCCAAGTTTTTGAATGATCATGACAGGGCGACAGGAGATGCATATTGTTCTACCGACAAATACATCCTCGAGAATGCCATGCTCTAAAGCATGGTGGCTCAACTATAGTTATTTCAATTATCATCGATGGCAGAGATCTATGGATGGCAAATGTCGGAGAATCTGGAGCTGTTCTATGCGAGAGGGGATCTGTGACTAAACTTCCAGGTAAAAAGCTTCCACAAAACTTCATTTATTCAAAAATATGACACTAGGGTATTACACGCGAGGTGGTCACATTGGTATTTGCGGCACTATCTCTTGTGAAGCAGTCAACCAACTGCATTTCAACATGTATAAATGATTATAAACAATTGTGTGTATACAAGTGACATCTATCATACTTATGAGATAAAATGAAACATAAAAAACACTATACATTGTATACAAATAAGCTTTATTTCACATTTTAGTTTATTTGGTTATATACTTTGTTCTTGCACATGACTTTGTAACTTTTTTTTTTATTATATTCAATAAACATTTATTTATTTTTGTTGTTAATGCATTCAATAAATAAATTGGCGTGTTAATTTTTTAACGATATTCATAAGGCTCGCCCACCCATCGGACGGGCTATGCTACTACAAACGTTGCGTATAAAGAAGCGTTATCTCGCATTTGCTTTTAAATCATAGACTATGTTGTTACAAATAACATTGTAAAAAACACAAACAATTTGAAAAACGTTGGTACTAATCTTTTAAAAATCTGTGTATAACAAACCATTTATTAACACCAATATTTAGCTAACCAAAAAAATGTAATAGATAATTATAAGTCATGCCCGCCCATCGGGCGGGCTTTGAAAACTAGTATATATATAACAGGATGTACATGACGTCATCAATGCCACATATTCATCCAAAACTCCTCCTCAACGCCACTGGACGTCACCTAAGCAACATGCCATGTAAGCATGCCACGTAAGCAACATGTCTCATTTTTTTTACATTTATTTAAATTCGGATAAAATTTATTTCATTTAATTAATTTTTCGAATTTTAAGGCAAAAAATATGTAGCAAGATTCGAACATGGGATCACCCATATATTTAACATACATCTTAACCACTAAGGCACAACATTTTTTTAATATATTTTACAACTTCTAATCTATAAACCCTCCAACTAGAATTTTTAAACCAAAGATTCCTCACATACCAAGGGACTCATCCCCACCATCCATCTTCCCTCCCTCTTTATTTGATCTAATGGTTGAGATTAAAAGCATTTTAATATTTCACCCATTTTTTATAATTTAAATATATCTTAAACCGTTAATCGTTAAGCGAAAATAATTACACCATCGCGACGAGCATTTAATTATCTTTCTATAGACACGCAATTTGATCTCGATTCAACAACAATATACGATCATACAATCAAATTCTCAAAACCCTAATATCATTATGTTCCACATCGATTCTCTCTTTTTTTTTCCTCAAAACCCTAATATGTTCATATACATCCAATTAACTAATAATGTTTTGTTTTTTTCGTTTATGCAGATTCTTCTAATGTTTGTTCTTTGCAATGATTTATCTTTTGCTTTCATTACATTATCTGTTTGATTATGTTTTTTATTTAAAAATATAAATTGTTCATTACTAATTGATTTTTATTTTTTACTTTGCAGGTCATGATTCCACATATATCAAATCAATGGCTACAACATCATCAGCAGAGGTATCATATTAGTTTGCCTACTTAATTACAGGTTTTTACTATCCATCGTGCGTTCTATGATGATTTTTAAGAAACCATTACTCAGAAAATTTGTATGTTTACTGATGGAATTCATATATTATACCATCAGTAAACATACACCACTTTTTGAACTTTAGTAAGTCTTAAGTTTACCAGTTTATTGGTTCTCGAACTATAACGTAAGTTTTGAATTGATAACACAACACCACTTTTTCACTTTCCAGTGTCTTCTGCAATGGCGTCATAAACATCAAGGCTGCATTGGAGCGGAATAGTTCTGCAACGTCAATAACAAGATGCAAAGTCATCAAGGTTAGTACTTGGTGTCAATTTAGATTCTTAGGCCCTTTATGGTTACTTTATATATAAATATCATACCGCATTGATCCATCAGTAAAAGTAGTAACCTTCAATGGAGCTAATTTTGACCCTTTTTTTGCTTTTAAGAGAAGACGCTGAGATTCAATTGATTGTAGGCCAGGTACGCGTGTGGGTATTGTTTCGCTTAATTAACTTAATTTGAACAATATAACGCGAGCTCGATCGCACAAGGTTATGCAACTACTATTTTATAATATGTTATGGCTATCATGTTGCTGTTACATTTACTCAACACTGCGTCCTTTTAAATATCGTTACTGCTTTTGAATACGTTATATCTATGAATTCAAGTGTATGTGTATAAAGATATATATAGTTTCAACAAACTATGATCACATTTTGTAGGTTGATGCTCAGTTTCTTGAAAGCACCAAAGAAGAATGGCTTTGCCACTTGAGATGGCATAGGAGCATGTTGATGTGATTGCCAAATAGCTTAATGCAATATTGAGTCAAAGATAGTCCTATGTGGAGGTAATCTTGAATTGCTTAGCATTATTAGACATTAGACTTTTCAGGACGATGCGTAGGTATTGGAGCAAGACACCATGTGATTAAAGAAATCTTGAATAGGGAAAAACAAGCAGTAATTGAACCTGATCCTAATATTGATGCTTTCATGAAGGGGTCTTTCCAAGCCAGGAAACTACTTTGATCACTGATTACATCATCAAGGTTAGTCACATTTATGTTAATATTGAATTTGTGATTTGATATTCCACTTTTCTATTCGTCATGTTGAAACGAAATTAGTATGTACATGATCATATATAGACTAAAGAATGTTGTAGAGTACTATTTTAGGTGTGAACAAGCACCTCCATCTTGACCATTTTATAATCTGCGTTAATGAGAACCGTATATCATTAACAACTGTAATAAAAACAAATGCTACATAAAAATAAGCCCATTTACAAGTCAATGGGTTGAATTTGATGCATCTATGTAGAATGTGTAGTTACCTGTTACTACAGCAGTTCTATATGCAACTTTTCACTTGGAATTTACATGCTATCAAGACTGAACTAAACTAACATTTGAAAACTTCAATGAACACGATAAGGAAAGTATAGTGACAATTTAAGATTTACTGCTCACCATCACCAATGAGGTGGTAAACTGAGTTTTACACGTAATTGGTCAAAACCAGCCATACGATTAGTACGTGGCAAGATGGGTGGGTACAGTAGGCACCCCATAAAGAAAAAAATGTGGGATGGAAAATCTAACCTTAAGTTGTCTGCTTGGTAAATCATTTAAAGCAATCATTCTTTTCTACCATGTTTTAAAATATATGAGTATCACCAGCTACCATTTATTTATCGGCTATCAACTTAGTGACTGCCCATAGTCTTTTGGGAGCATTCTCCTTTTCTAAACCTTGACAGAAAAAACACAATTTTAGTTTCAAAATTACCATTTGTTCTCCTTAAATATCACAAACAAAGTGTAATTGAAGTCTAACTCAAAATAAAGCCTTTACTTTTTTTTTTCCTGGTGATTTTGTGCCCTCTAACCATCCAAGAAGTGTTCTGAGAATAATATGGTTCCATGACCATTTGGTTCAAAAAATAACCTTTATAAAAGTCAAACAAATTAGAAGCAAAGATTATAAACTGATTGTCACGGATGATGATGCGATAATCAGTTTAAGGGTGACTTCATATATGATTTTATTTGTAAATTTATTTGTTACTTTTGGTAGTTGTGGCTGCTGTTCGTGCTTACGAGACAGGAGAACTGGCCTTAAACCATTTGCTCAAGCAAAATCAACCAAACGAGAACAACCAAGAACTCACAGTCCAGTAGTAGATAATGTCACAGCCCCAGTGACGGACAATGTCGGGAGTTCAAGTGGTGTAGGTGAAGGTTCATCAAGTGTTGCCAATGAAACCACCTAGAACGGAGATTTATCCGGGTTTGAGGGTAAAATGAAAAGGGATGTGGAAATTTGGTACATGTTATATCTTTTGGTTTTTTTACAAGTAACTAAAATATGTGGCCATATCCTACTGAACCTAACCCAATATTCATGTCTTTTGTGTGTGTGTGTGGATAGATACATTTATACTGAGGACTAAGAAATTATATCAAGACACAAGCTCAAAGGAATTTTTCCAAGTTGAATGATGAGCTTTATGAAGTACACCAGATTATGACCCGTAATGTGCAGGAAGTTATTTGTGTTGGTGAAAAGTTGGACTCTAAGTTATTTTACAAGATGGATATGGTAAAAAAAATTCCTTATTCTCTATTATAGTTTGGGTTTGCTCGCAGGCTACTTTTCAGAACTATGTATGCTCTCAAATCTACAATTTTCAGATACTCACACTTGATTTCTTTTTCTTATCAATGGTAGAGACAGCCATGGGGAGCGTTTCTGCTGTATGGACCTCCAGGATCGATAAAATCCTATTTGGCTAAAGATGTCGCTATGGAAGCAGGTGCTTCCTTTTTCAGGTAATACTACATTTTCATATCCATATTAACAACTTTCTGAAAGACATTGGGTTATGTTTGGATTTAGAAAAGTGCAGCGTTAAACAAGAATCGTTGATAGCACTTTGGTTGTTTTATATCAAGCCATTTATTAAGTTTGGTTTAATATTCCCATGACGGGTAAATTTTGTCCCACTTGTGTTGTATTGATTTGTTTCTACTGGATAAATGTCGAAATCTTTTGAAAGTAAATCAAGCACTAAAATGAGATAGTATACATGTTCTTTTCTCTCCTCTTCCATCTGTTTTATGTGTAAAGTGATTGTACCGATTATTGGCTTGAGAAACTACAAGCAAATAGTTAGAGTAAATTTGATTAAAGGGGAAAAAATATGACTGCAAGACGGTTGAGAAGCTGCTTATAGATAACCAAGTGTAGACAAGTTTTTTCTTTCTACTTTGCAGGTGAAGAAGGGCGACACCGCAATTTCAACTGGCCTTATGAAGGGTCAACATGGAGAACAGTCGAAAGACTTTCATGATTGAGCTTACATCGAGGGTGTGAAGCTTTAGAATAGACGGAAATAGAGGTCGGTGTTAACTGATCTTATAATCATATATATGGGTAAGCGTCCATTACTCGCGAGTTCCAGTCCTACACCTGAGAGATCGCAATAACAACTACAAACCCGGTTTTAATTATCTTATATAGTTTAGGATTTTGCTAATGACAGCCGGCATAACTCTTTTTTATTTTGACCGTTATGGGTTATTCGAATTGAATTTGTGTAATAAATCTTAATTTGGTTACGACGTAACTTTAATATAAATATTAAAGTTAGCGAACATATCAACGGAGTTGAAACCATATTTGAATGCTGAGATAGTCTTTTTAATCAGAAACTCTCTGCAGCTGTTCTTGAGCATATCACATGCTCCTCGATTTGGTGAGTAATCACCGTTCTGCTTCATTAAAAAACAATGATCCTTAAATTGATTATTATTGTTTCTTTTCAGGATCAGGAAAGGGTCTGCCGTGTTTGATGCCGCAAATTTTAAATAAAGTTGAAGCAATATCTTTACAGATTGAATAATTTCATAATGCTTTCCTTAGCCAAAAAGGTGATTTAATTTTAAGATAACTGGAAGTGGAATTGCAAATGCGAAGGCCTGAATTAACTGCAATATTGACTTGGAATCGGTTTATCACATAAGTTTCATTTAGCTGTAAGTAGCATCAATTTCTTAGTTACTTTCTTCTTGTTCAATTCATATGAATTAAAATATGTTTGTAAATCATATTGTAATCAAAGCCACGAATTATAAATGATTTTCAAGAAACAGGTATGTTTATTACAATATTAGATATTTTATATGATAAGTACTTAATAAATTATGATCAGCATGGATCACTTGCATATTTAATAGACTGAAGTATTATTTTTTTATGTGGTTTTTTCTTACGTCTAATAAGCATATTTGATTGTTTGCTATGTGATTTTTTAAGTGCAGCAACTGCTGATACAACCTCAAATCCGTTACAGTTGCAGCCACAGTTGATGCAACCTCAGCCCCAAATGTATTTGACAATGCAGTCCCGAACAGGGTTAGGTATATACACAGGTAGTTTTCAGTACTGTCAAATACGTCATAAAAGGTTAAGTAAATTTCAGTGACTCCTTATTAAATTCTTTACGTTCTCATCATTGTAGGTGGACATTTTTCAGAAGGATGGCATACAACAATTGATCCACAAACATCGGCACCACCATCAGCGTCGCGCAGGAGTTAGTCACCTCCCATTATCTTTTTATAATGCATACTTTTCTGTTTTTGCAGAAAGTCGGGAAATCCGGAGAGTGAAAGTTAAAAGGAATAAAGTTTTGTGATAAATCGAATGGTGAGACAGATATGTCAAATTTTTATACTTGACTTGCGTTCAAGTATGTTGTTATTTTGGGATATTTTTTTGATTGGTTTGCTGATTATTAGGCACCATCTCTGTTATCACTTTGACCCTATTAAGATCCCGAGCTCGGATCTATTGGGGTCGGCTGTAATTGGTTCGCATCATTTTGGATTAAGGAATATGTAATATTTTGTAGATAAAACCTATGAGAGATGGTATAACGGGACGCACCAATTATATGGAAATTTTTTGTAGAAGACCGCAAAGACCAAAAAACACCTGAACCACCCAAGGTTCCAGTCAAGTTAAACCCTGTGAAGGATAGTTAGACCAAGGTTCAAAATTATATCTGAGAAGTCACATGCAACAAAAAATAAGGGTCCACATTTAAGTGATAAGGAATTGAACCCTGAAGTATTTCATAGAATTGAAAGAATGGTTTCAGGCAAAGTTGAATTCGTTGTCAATGGTAATTTTCAAAATAAAGAGGAGCCAGTGGTCAATGACAGTGATGTCGTGGAAAAGTCAAAGTCAGAAGTCAGCTATAAGCCGGATTGAGAGATCAACTTACAGGTCGTGGTTTTAAACAGGGAGGTGGTGGTTAGAAGCAACTCATACAGTGGCCTATTGAGGAAATTGAAATGTTGCACAAAAATGAGGTCAGTTATGGAGATTATAAACTTAAAGCTGGATCAATACTGGAAATTGAAAGCATAAATGCATTACAGGTAATTGGCCTTCTTAATTATAAATCTTATTTTGACTTCTTTTGAATAAAAATGTTGCATTTTTTGTTTGAAGGGCGGATGTGAAGATTTCGTTAAACTAACCAACTTGGAAGAGGTGAAGAACTGGACCACAGTGTGGTTGATCCACCACTTATATGCAGTGCAAAGGATGCAGCAACCAAAGGCAAATTCCGACCATTTGGGTTGTTAACTTTGGCTTCCAGCAACCTAACTGAACAGACTGCTATCTTCTTTCAGATCTATAAGAGTAGCGATACTTTCCTAATGTGCAGTGATCAAAGCCGGTTAGTTATCTTTAACTCAAGTATCTAAGAAAGTCATAAATAAATTCAAAGTATGACTAATAGAGGCGGCAATATGCACGAGTATGATAACGGGTCAAAACGAGCCATTTTCGAAAAAAGGTCATATGGGCCCAATATTATTTAGTTTTAGCGCATTTGGATTTTAGACCACTTTGTTAGTTCACCCACACAACCCAAGAGCTTATAAGAAAACTAAAGTTGACCAGTTTTTGTCAATTTGGACCCATCTAAAGTGCCCACAACATACATTTCACATGTCTTCAACGAGGAATGAGCTCGATAAGACCACATATGGAGCATTTAACAACATATACCCTATGCAAGATGAAATTTCACTAAGAACCTTTGTGAGTAAACTTACATCTTGAGTTATTTCATTCTTTCTTTTCTCTGAAATCTAATGTAGTTGGTTTTGAGATGTTTGCAGGTGGATCACTCGATTCTTTGAGAGATTTGGAGGAAGCAAGAATTGCATAACATCAAGGGTTTACCAAACATTTGCCATTGGAGACGATGCCCATCTATTTGCCTTTAACAATGGAAGGAAAAGTGTCTTGATCTCTGAGTTGGTGCTGGATTGTGAAGATAGCTCACATCAACATATAAGAAACTATAAGCTTTACAGATCACTAATCTAAAGAAGAAGATGATGCAAATGATTTTTTATACGGAAGGATGCATTTATTCACTATAATGGAAGCAATTTAATTAGTCTGCTTACATGATTTGAGTACTTAACATTGTGTAAAGACTACATTTTTTCTGGAGCTTCAGTTTAAGTAACAAAAGTTTCCATGTTCCTTTATCTAAAAGGCAAATTATATAATTATACTTTCACAATAAAGGTAATCTTATTTTCATTCAAAATTGATCAATATATATGAATAGTTAATGGGGAACTTATTATCTAAAACATATCTATGTGCCAATGTTCGACTCACCCAATTCGGCACAGGTCACAGGTTCACCCGTGAAAAGCTTAATCCTATCTTCAGTGGAGTACACCAGAAAGGTACTTCCCCAGTAAATAATGTTAAATCATCTTTAGAGGATTCGTTGCCTGGACTACCTGAAAATCGGCATGAGTTACCCATATTGATAATCGTATCGTTATAGCAAAATTTGGGGACATAAGCTTACTAATTGGCCTACTTCGTTCAAGTGATGAAAAAGTCTTGTTGCTCCTATAGAAAACATTCCATAATTGCAATTTAGTATTTTTTTAATCATTTATAATTAAGACTCAATGCACGTGCACTCAATTATAACGGGCTAATGTTTGGTATTCCAAAATTTATCAGGAATTGAACTGATTTTGGGTACTCTGGTAAAGTTTGCTTATTTTAGACTTTAGACACTATTGTATGCAGCAGGAGAAACCGTCAGCTACAAATACCTTATCATTGCAACGGGTACTTGGGTACTCACATGTAGGGCTGAGCATCGAAGGTTCAAAACCGAACCGGACCGACGAAACCGACCGAACCGACGAAAACCGAACCGGACCGACGGCCCGTCGGTTCGGTTTCGGTTCCGGTCTTTCATAAAATTCGGTTTCGGGTCGGTTCGGTTCGGTCCGGTTCGGCCCAAAACCGACAAAAAACATGCCAAAATACACGTAGACCGACAAAACCGAACCGAACCGACAAAAACCGAACCGACCCGACGGCCCGTCGGTTCGGTTTCGGTTCCGGTTTTTCATGAAATTCGGTTCTCGGTTTTTTTGGGTCGGGTCGGTTCAGGTCGGTACCGACCCGATGCTCAGCCCTACTCACATGTGATAGTATTTAAAGTATTGGATTATTTTTTAGGTAGTCTAATGTGGTTCATGATCTTCCATTAATTAGGAAGTAGAAAGATAATTTAGAAAAAATTAAGTTATTTAGATATGTCTTGATATCGATATATTTGTTACCAAACTATAAGGTGAACCGGGTGACCCTAAAGAGGTTTTTGTTTTGATTTATCAATGTATTTTATCAAACTGTATGATCGTTTTACCAGTTGATAAATTTAACGATTGACTTTGTATAGGTATTTCGCCATAATTGAAAACTTTTATGAACAATTAATGGGAAGTTTGTGAAAAGTGCTCTTCAAAGTATGGAAAAAGTAGGAGCTTTAATGAAAGAAATGGTTGTAAGAAACGTGTCAAGTGGGTTGAACAGGTCTGTGTCTAATGCTTACAGTCTCTCAAATCGCCTTGGCTGAATATGCAAGTTTTGAAGGAATATTAGGTAGCGGGACTACTAAGGCTATGATGGAATGATTCAAGAGAGGGAGGATCCGTGAAATGAGGCGATCTTCATCAAAACACGTCTTAGTCCGACCATACTCCTTTTCATCTTTTGCAAGTAGAAGCAATGCTTGCTTCCTTGCTTTTTTCTTTTGTTCAGCTGTCCATCAATAATAAAACACTTTAAAATTCCACTGTTACTCTTCTTTACTTGCGAATTACAAAACTATTTTAACGTACTTATTTTAATATAATTAAATATGTCAGGGATAAATGTGTAGAATAACTGTAAATGTGTATAATTTTTAATATGCGTTTAACTAATTAAGTGTAAATAAAACTCATACATGTAATAAATCTAAACAAAAATACCTAATATAATTAATCAAACAAAAGACATGCTAAAAAAAATAAAGAAATCCATAAATTTATTTTTCCAAAAATTACAAATGCGAATACAAATAAAATCACATGATTAGTGCGAATCACAAAACGCGCCCGGCCATTGGGCGGGCCATGACCACTAGTGTGTGTGTGTAGTGACACATATATACTACACTCTACTCATATACAACTACACTATACTCATATTATAACTAACTATATATAACAATACTATACTATACAATTTACACCCTACTACATACCTACATATACATATAGCTAATCTATATACATTACTAATATTACACTCATATATAGGATGAGATCAATAAAGAGTTTTTTGGTAAAAAGAATAAGAAGAGTTTTTGGAACCTTGATTTAAAATCACATAGGATGAGTAAACTTTAAATTCCTAACTAACTCTAGGGTTTAAAAGTATTTTACAATATTCGATTATCTCTAACACCTATTTATAAATTTCATATCTCTTATTACCTTCACCTCCACACCAAACCTTCATTTCTCCAGTATCCACGTTTAAATATCACTTTTCTCTTCTTCCTCTTCAATTTAAGATGCTTTGTCGAATCATCTTTCAATTCCATTTCCCTATAAATAATCCTATCAAAATAGGTTTTTTCAATCCGTTACCTTCAATTCAATTATTCGGTTTTTTAAACCCAAATTACAATTGGGCATTTATAAGCCAAATTGCAATTATCCCCAAGAACGTGTCCGATCAAATAATTACAATTGGGACTTACTTAAAACTTTCCCCAGAATGTTCCATGATTAATAACGTGAATCCCAAACGTTTGATATTTATTTCATCGTTTTGTACAGTTTTGCAATTTTAGGTTTTTGTGAACATCTGTCACCCTACCCACAGATATGTTATTACAAGTCTTATTACAAATTATTGATTACGCTATTATAATATATCAATTTTGTGTATAATTGTTTAGGTTTTTTGAATTTTGTATTCATGGTTTTTAAAGTCAGAATCAAGCATAATTAGTGTACTTTCTGGGCTTTTTGTGAACTCTACGTATCTCCATTACAAATATTGCTTTCGTTTAATATGACTTTCTTTGATATTAGTTTAGTTTTTTTTGAACTTGTCATTACTATAATCGTGATGTCTATTAATGTATCTTAGTTTTTTTTGTGACATTTCTACCGTACTATGATTCAACAAATATATTACTTTAGTTTAATTTGATATATAAATTAGTTGTTATTATTTTTTTTCTGAACTTTTGTATTTGTATCAGAATATGATGCATAAATTATGTGTTTCTGAAGGAAAAAAAATCTTTATTAGTGTCTCTTTAGTTAAATATTGTCTTTTAGATTACTTTGATGCACAAATTAGGTATTAATTTGTATAGGTGAATAAATTTGCATCTTAAAAGTATTAATTTGTTAGGTATAATAGTAATCTATATTTGGTTACAGCTAAATAAATTTGCATTATAAGTGTGATTTGATCAAAAATTTATTCTGTGTGGAATTTTGATGCACAAATTAGCATTATATTTGTTACAGTAAATAAATTTGCATTATAAGCATGATTTGATCAAACATTTATTCTGTGTTGAATTTTGATGCACAAATATGTGTTATTCGCATAATTTTTCAAAGTTTTTTTTAGTAGAATTTTGATGCACTAACTAGTGTTATATTTTACTATATATATTTTAGTTATTACTGTTACTATTATTATTCTAGTTAAATTCAATTCACTTTACACATAAATGCTTATTTACATATTCAAACACAGTTGACATATAGTACTATTCATTTTTGTATATTTAAATCTTTTTTCAATTGTAGGTTCTTTTCACTCCTCCTCACGTTACGTTGTCGTGTAGTTGTAAGTGGTTTGAGAGGTATGGGTTGATGTGTCGACATAGTTTTTATGTACTCAGGATTTGTGGTGTTAATTAATTTCCAGAGAAGTATATGTTGAAACGTTGGACAAGAGATGCAGTTACACCTGTCAAACGAGTTATATTTGACGCAAGAAACAAGTAGAGTGATGGAAGTGTTCGAGATGAAATAGTCAAGCATTAAAGAGCTAGCAATCTACCGAGACCATCTTCAGGATCTAAAGTAAAAAATTGATACCGATTTGCCAAATCAACGCCCAATGACCGATCATGAAGTCATATCTTCTAGATTAGGTGTTTCAAAACCTTCAAAAGTTCATCATATTCAGAATCCACTTCAAGGTAGGAGAAAGGGAGATCGATCTAATTCTAGGATAATTCCTTCCTAAAGAGCGTGCAATGACTGATGGTGCAAAGAAAGGGAGACAACGTAAAAAATGTGGGGAACAAGACGTAGACCATGATTCTTGGAACTGTACAAAATTTCAACAAAAAAATGGAACATGCCTGATGCTTAGTTTAGTTACACAATACTATTTTACTGTTGTCTTTCATAATACACTTGTCATAGTTAGAAATTACAGATATTTTTTTGAATTTTCATATCTGAATACAATTTTTACAAAATCATGTATCAAAAACTATTTTACTATCTTTGCAGTCATAGTATGTGTTTTGTTTCTTTGGAATTTTAATGCACATTTACCTTAATTTTCATGCATATTTAGTTTTATTTTGATAAAATGTAGGAGTATATAACTGGTGAGTTTGAAGCCGTTGGTTGCGATTCCTTTTGACTTATTTTATGTATTTGTGTGGGTCTGCTTTATTTACTGTTGTTTATGGGCGTTTGGCACTGTTGTACATTATATGAAAATTGATGCACGTTTTAGCTTAATTTTCATTTACAAAACAACTTCATTTTAATCAAATAAGACCAATCGGAGATTCAAATATATTAACCAATGTAAAACTATATGGTGTTTTGTTTTGTTTTAAACAAAACACTTTTATATATAGTAACAAGACACTTTCAACATCATATGAAAACTGATGCACATTTACCTTAATTTTCATGCACAAATCTTTATTTTAAACACATCAGGCCAATCAGAGAAACAAACCTATTAAGCATTCAAAACTATTAAAAAATGAAAGATATATAAAACTGCATTTAATACCACAAGGGATCCCATTTTCCAAATACAATCGCAAACCTAAAATAGTTCAAAAAATTCCATAGACATCATTTTCATCATCTTAACACTTGTCTTGGATACGCATTTTATTTCTAAACAAAGCACAGTAAACTAAGGCATCGTCTTAACACGTTTTTGGATACGCATAAACCTGGTCTTCAAGAGCTTGTCTTTAGCGTCATTTGGCTTGTAGCGATATTACTCAACTTCATTCATCACGGATCTTTTTCTAATGTTTATATACGATTTTAGTATTTTTGAAGTGTATTTCTTCCTCAACTCATAAATCTGGTTCTGCTGATCTGACACATCATTCTTGAATCCACATTTCCAATTCTTCAACGTAGATCCCATATATGTCTCATATGGCGCATCAAAAAGACACCGCTATCTATACAGTTACCTTCGGTTCTCCAACTCATTTCTAATCTTTTACAGACTACCTTCTTTAACGAGTAAAATTTTGGATGTTCTACAAATGCCAAGTACCCGAGGAAAAGTCGTGTCTGCAAAGAAAATAATTGAAATTCAATAAATATTTTAATGCACAAAACAGTCTTATATCAAATCATTTTTAATGCACAAAATAGTCTTATATCAAACCATTTTCAATGCACAAAACTGATAAACATCTGATAAACTTTGCTACTATGTCACAACTCACAATAACCATCCACCTCTGATAGCCTAAGTATATAGCTATGGAATATATAGTATGAAAACCTTTTTAAAATCTTATACACTTTCTCGAATAACAATGCAGAACACTCGTTACATTAATCCATAAGCAACTACTAACAATAGAGTAGTTTAATTCGACCGTTGTTCATCATTTATAATACTTGTCTTTGGCTTTTGTATGCATAGTTCTAGCGACCGTTGCTCATCATTTATAGTACATGTCTTTGATTTTTGTATGCACAGTTCTAGCGACATTTGTAAAAGTGAAGAAAAGGCCCTTTTGTGTTGTCAATCTTTGTGTTAATTCTACGAGATAAGTCAAAATGTGCTTCATCTACCTACTCTAGGCGACTGATGGATATTCAAATAGAAGCAACTTTACATTCCGAACAAATTTAGGAACATAACAGGGACGTAAAATGCAAGAAAGATTAGCCAAAACCACAGCAAGTCAATAGACCACGATATTTGACCAGGCAAGTTGCTTTGAGAATCAAAAACACCCCTGAACTCATTACTATCCTCGACACTACTCTTATTCCCATCAGTAGCATCAACATAAGCATACATTAAAGTGCATCAAATTAGATACAATGATTCACCGCATAAAGAGAAATGAAACAAAACTATGTAATTTCACACAACTCGTGCATTATCCAACTGTACCGTACCTTTACTTACTTTCTACAAAAGTTAATGCACATTTAGACCATTTTTAGTGCACAAAACAGTGTTATTCCACACAACTCATGATTATCAAAAGTTGTCACATTTTTACTAAATTCCTACAAAAATTAATGCACATTTAGCCCAATTTTAACTAACTTTCTACAAAATATAATGCACATTTAACCACTTTTTAATGCATAAAACACTGTTATTCTACAACATACATGATTATCTTAGTGAAACGCGATTTTACTAACTTCCTGTGAAAACTAATGGATAATTAGCCCATTTTAATGCACAAAACTATGTAATTTCACACAACTCGTGAATTATCTAAACATATTGTACCTTTACTAACTTTCTACAAAAGTTAATGCACATTTAGACCATTTATAGTGCACAAAACAATGTTATTCCACACAACTCATGATTATCAAAAGTTGTCACATTTTTACTAACTTCCTACAAAAATTAATGCACATTTAGCCCATTTTAACTAACTTTCTACAAAATATAATGCACATTTAGCCACTTTTTAATGCATAAAACACTATTATTCTACAAAAGACATGATTATCTTAACGAAACGCGATTTTACTAACTTCTTGTGAAAACTAAAGGATAATTAGCCCATTTTTAATGCACAAAACAATGTAATTTCACACAACTCGTGAATTATCCAACCGTACCGTACATTTCCTATCTTTCTACAAAAGTTAATGCACATTTAGACCATTTTTAGTGCATAACAACAGTGTTATTCCACACAACTCATGATTATCAAAATTTGTCACATTTTTACTAACTTCCTACAAAAATTAATACACATAAACCCAATTTTACTAACTTTCTACAAAATATAATGCACATTTAGCCACTTTTTATTGCATAAAACACTGTTATTCTATAATAGTCTCTACAGTGACCCAATCAATTTCCTTTATAGGATCCACCTGCTTCTCACCAAGATGCACAAACAAATATGCCTTGGCTGGATCCCAGGGAGTGGTGGATGGGTCGACATCCACATCCTGTACAATGCTCATTAATGTTACATGGAAACTTTTCAATGAATCCAACTGTCAAAAACATAATTTAAGTCAACAGATTGATTCCGGAAACAACTGAAACTAAAAGGTCAACAAGCAATAGAAAATAAGAAATCAACTTGACTTTTAGTAACTTCACATTTTTACTAACTTCTTACAAAAACTAATGCACATTTAGCCCAATTTTACTAACTTCCTACAAAATCGATGACCAAACCAATCATATCTGCTACTAATCCTTATTTTAATAAACAAAACGATCAACATTCATTCTAATCTTTATTTGTAATGCACGAAACAATCAAATATGCTACTAATCCTTATTTTAATGAACAAAACAATCAAAATTCATTATAATCTTTATTTGTAATGCAAAAAACAATCAAATCTGCTACTAATCCTTATTTTAATGAACAAAACAACCAAAACTCCTTCTAATCCATATTTTAATGAACAAAACAATAAAAATTCTTTCAAATCCTTATTTGATACCCTTCTTCCACTTCTTAATCTTTTTGCTTCTAATTTTTTTCAAATAAAATGCATTAAAATCTGGCTACTGTATCATATATGAACAAAATCAGATTTAGTGACTTACCTTTGCTTTTCAACGGCATTTTGTAGATGATTGTTTGAAACTGAGGATTAGATGATCGATTTTATTGAGATTGATGATCGGAATTTATTGAGAGAGAAAGTAGATCTGAATTAATAGAGAGAGAGAGAGAGAGTAAATCGGAATTTATTGAAATAGAAACTTGACCGGAATTTATTGAGCTAGAAACTTGACTGGAATTTTATGAGATTGATGAAGTAAGGATTTATTGAGAGAGAAAGTTGTTAGAGGAGAGAGAAACTAGATCGGGTTTAATGAAAGAGAAAGGTGTTTATGTATTTTTTGAAAGACCATTTTGCCCTTCCAGTCTTAATTAAGTGTATAGTCTAATCTCATCCATTGATTTTAAATCTAAGGGTCCAAAATTCTTCTTATTCTTTTTACAATAAATCATCTTTTTACAATATATATATATATATATATATATATATATATATATATATATATATATATATATATATATATATATATATATATATATATATATATATATATATATATATATATATATATATATATATATATATATATATATATATATATTGTTGTTGTTGTTGTTGTTGTTGTTGTTGTTAAATTACGAAGTTATTATTATTAGAGCAAATAGCATAAAAAATAACTCATGTTAAGTCTAAGTTCAATTAAAGGTATCAGTTTTCTCCTCTCAATTTAAGATATTTAACTTATCATACCGTGCAATTCAAGAACCTTTTTACCTAATAGTTAGGTAACAGATCACCTCTTAATTTTTTATAAAAATTTTNTATTTTAACCCCTCCCAGTGTTTATATTTATCCTAAATAATCAGAATTTGCCAAAAGTATAAGCACATATGACAGCTTGTTTTTTTATTTCAAGACGAAGTGCCAAACACTCCTAAAGCAGACTAAAAAGTTTTACATCTCTTATGAAGGCGTTTGCTTGATAGACGTCTTACGATTGTTTGGCCTATGTCATCATTTTTCTTGTATGTATTCAGGAACTCGACTACCTTGTTGGAGCTGTGTCCAACCCCAAGAAGCCATTTGCTGCTATTGTTGGTGGGTCAAAGGTGTCCAGTAAAATTGGTGTGATCGAGTCCTTGTTGAACAAGGTTGACATCCTTATCCTTGGTGGAGGTATGATCTTTACTTTCTACAAGGCCCAAGGGCTCGCTGTTGGTTCTTCACTCGTGGAGGAAGATAAGCTTGATCTTGCAACATCTCTAATTGAGAAGGCCAAGGCTAAAGGAGTGGCTTTGTTGCTTCCATCTGATGTTGTCATTGCTGACAAGTTTGCTCCTGATGCCAACAGCAAGGTTAGTTTTTTACATGCTGATTTGTATTAATTTTATATGGTATTGAGAATTTGAGGTGATTAAATAGGAGGGTCGGCCCGGGTGGTGTAATAGGTATTTTTGGTATGGGTCATGCCGACACATTTTTTTTATTCCTAATGTGTTATATCTTAAAGCAATAGTAGAATGTTTAGGAGGTTTTATGTGTTAATGATACTGTTTAGGCTCTTTTTCACCCATTCCCAGTTGATATCTGATCTAGTTTAGTTTTACTTATACCTATTAAATATTTCAGGAAAAAAAGAACTTTACCAGATTTGCTTAATTATAAAATAAAAGTCGAAATTGCCAGTCATCCGATATCATTGCCTGTGTGTTAATTAGGTGTTATTCTACAACACATTGTGGGGCATCGGTGGAAGAAGTCCTTAATTATTTGTTCAATGTTTGAATATGTTTGCAGATTGTTCCAGCATCTAGTATTCCTGATGGGTGGATGGGATTGGATATTGGACCAGATTCCATCAAGTCATTCAGTGAATCTTTGGATACCACCAAGACCGTCATATGGAATGGACCCATGGGTGTGTTTGAGTTTGAGAAATTTGCAGCAGGAACTGAGGTACATGTTCAATAATAACTTATCTATATGAATGTCACTGCTGATGTAACATAAAATGTTAGATAAATTGGTCTGATTTCCATATTTGGGTAATAATGTTTCTTTCCCTCTCACCGATGGAGCAAGTTTCAAAAGAAATTGATATTGGGTTATCACTTAGCTTGCCATGGCAAATTACATATAACTTAGGGGGCGTTTGTGTAAGCTTATTTATGGGCTTATAGCATATCTGTTCAGCCTAGTTTCATAAGCCCCATTTTTTGTCTTATTTTGGGACATGGGCTTATATAAGTTTATCATGTCATAACAAACTTTTATAAGCCCACAAGTTCTAAAATAAGCCTGAAAATTGAGCTTATGAAATATAAGCTCATAAGCCCATAAATAAGCTTAAACAAACACCACCTTGTTAGTTTGACCATTGTTAGTTTTTTTATTTCAAATTTCTTGATGTGGTGATAACCTTAATCAGTTTTTTGAAAGCAGGCTCTGTTTTTATGGGTGAAAAGAAAAAATGTTGCCAAATATAGAAATTGAATATATCTTGTTCTTATGAAACAACACCTTTCTCAGCTTTTTAGATATTCGAGAACCGTTTATTGTAAACGCAGCTAATATGTATGTGAATACAGGCTATAGCACATAAGCTAGCAGATCTTAGTGGAAAGGGAGTGACAACCATCATTGGAGGTGGTGACTCAGTTGCTGCCGTTGAGAAGGTTGGGCTTGCTGACAAGATGAGCCACATCTCTACCGGTGGTGGTGCCAGTTTGGAACTTCTTGAAGGAAAGCCACTTCCTGGAGTGCTTGCCCTTGATGAAGCTTGAGTTTTCTTGAAGGTATGAAGTTGTTCGAATGCGAGCGATCATGAGTTCATTTAAGTTGTTCGGAGGTCAACGTTCAGAGTTCAGACTTGAAAATAAAAATGTTTCTTAGTCATTATATGGCTAGCTTTTTGGAACCTTTAAGTTGCTTTGGATTTAGAATTTTGCAGTAAATCTTTGTTGCATAGTTTTTGTGTAACTAGTGTGACTAGCTTATGGGTTTTTGTTTATCTGGACAAGTTCCTCTTATAAATAAGGTTCCAATCGATCTTGCATGGTAATTCTCTTTTTGCAGGTATGTTTCATTGTTTTAAAGGAAGAAATGCATACAAAATGCAAAGCAGTAGATTTTACAGTATTGAAATGTAACAAATGGAATTGAATTAAAGATAATTGATGGGTAAATACGTTGTCTAATGTAAATGAAATGAGAATATTAATATTATGGAAATAGGAAATGTAATAATATGATGCAACTTTAGAAGTGATCATATTTGGAAGGTGTTCTTTGACAACAACCGGCTTCTGATCATGCCAAAGACATCTTAAATAGGACTTGCTTGCGACTTCAACGGTAGTTAGTTTCTGACTGAGTCGGGGTATATTCGTGTACTAAGGTTAAAGTAGTTCCGATAATTAAGGATTTTGGAACTTCAATAAGCATGTTTAAGTGTTGGGTTTGTGTAACTATAAAATGAAATTTTGAGGGTTATTAAATTAAAAATCAGATTTATTTTTCGTAACTTATGATTTGAATTAATATATATTAAATGCCATTTTTAATTTAAAGGAAAAGTCTGTAACATTATGTAACATTCTAATACATCAAAATTATGTAACATTCTTAATACTAAGTGTTGACATTATGTAACATTCTATATCCATTTTTCTTTCTGAACTACTATATATAATGGAAACTAGTTTATTAACCCGTTAAATTCACGGGAGTAAATCGAAAACCGTGAAACATTAGTTTTGAATCTATTATGTAAAGAAATATGTTTATAAGTGATCGATTGGGAGATGATATGCACACATTTAGATTTGATTTGCACACTCCAATGTACAACGAGTTAAAACATGATTTATAATCTGTACAACTGTCTAATGCACAGGTTGAAGTGTGCCAATAAAAAAATGGAATGTGCAAATCATTTTCCTATTAATATATAAATAAATGATATGTTAGATGTATGAATAGAAAATAGTTATGCTACATAAAAAATAAAATAAATTTTAGAAACGATACAAAAGAGATAGAAAGATTTTTTGGTATATACCTTGACAACTTTTTGCGTAGAAAAAGAGTAAACCAATTTAACAACAACAAAAAAAAAATAAAAAATAAAAAAATAATAAAAAAATAAAAAAATAAAAAAATCTATAACAACAAACACATATGGCGTTTTACATATTTAATAAAACATTGATAACGACAAATCCTTTTTAAATTAACACTCATAAAATATGGGATATAACTTCCTAAGTTATGGAAGGTCAACTATATAAAATAAGTTAAGTCTTATTCTTTTACATCACATTTAATATACTACATTTTGTTGGCAATTTTAATTAAAAAAGAAATTGTATTTGAGTATGGATAGTTACATTGTGTAGCCGTGTTTGTAATCATTTTTCTTTACAACTTGCTTTCTTAATATCAAAACCTTCATTCTCTCTAATCAAACGGCCACTTCGTCTTCTCTAAGAAAAATTTGTAAGTATTTTTTTTCTTGTATAATATCTTCTTTATTGTGAATAGGGATAGCAAAAACACCCTTATCTGATTTGGCCGAGGATGGGGACGGGAATGGGGAATCGCCGAATTACATAATCGGGTAAGTTCAACTACAGTAGAACAGAGAAGGCTGGTCTACATCGAATTGGCAGACATCCCCCTTGGGACAGAAGATGCTAGTCATTCAATTAATTAAAGTGTTCCCGCCAATCTACATCTTTTGTGGGAAGTTAAGTTTGCTAGGGCACACCCTCCACCGACATTCCTCTTTTTAATGACTGGTGATGAGGATATGTATCAGATTCTTCGTAGGTTTGGAGAACATGGTTATACAACAGTATTGGTATTTCCTGAAGGTAGCAGTTGCAGTCATGAATTGATAGATTTAGTGCATTATGCAGTTCCGTGCAGAAGCCTTTTTGCTGATACACTGCATACATTGTACAATCAACATTGAATACGATTAAAACCCTTTCAACACTTGCAACATTCAGATAGGAACAGTGTCGACATGATAGTCTATTGGGATGCTGTAAGCTGTGGTATCCCGACACATCAGCACCATCAGGCTGTAGAATACATAAGGTCAGAAGTTTTACACAAAGTTGGTGGCAGTCAAATTGAAATAAGAGTGTACTTCGACATAGGCACATTGCCTACTTATGCGGCGGGGATGTGGATAACATCAATCCCTGAACCTGGCCTTGATATTTTTAATGTATAAATATATGAAAATTATATGTATAACTATACAATATTTACTTTTGTATGCATATTTTTATGAGTATTGACATGTAATGTATATGAATGAGTGAATTTAAGTGATTAATTAGTTTAAAAAGTATAGACAATTAAACACTAATTATTATATGTTACTTAAACGATGTTTTGTCCGAATACTCATATAATGGATGTTATTCTTATATTACATGTGTCGTCTCAATATCGTACCATGATTTAAAGTATGATTAACATTATTACTAATATAAGCATAAGCAATGTCCATTTCTTGAGACACTTTATGGTCAACTTCTTTATATTTTTGATTACTTTGTGTACTTTTTATGTTTTCTTGATAAGGATGAAAAACCCTTGAATCCCCGGTGGGGATCCCCAATCCCCATTGGGGATGTCGATGGGTATGTAAAACTATTCCCCGTCAAATGAAAAACCGTGAAATCGATTGAAAATGTATTATGTAAAGACATTTAATCGATAAATGACAAAGTACTCGCGTAAACTTAGCCTTGTCCAATCTGCAAACTCTTTCGTTTGAAGCTGACACGGAAAAATGGGCAAAGATTTGTAAAAGGTCAAAATAGTTTTGGTTGTGGCTCTATAATCAAACACGTATTGTCCAATTTTTTAAAAGTATTTTATGTTAACTATCCTTGCGTAACTTATGTATGACAACATAAACCTATTTATAGATAAAGAGATTTAAAAGAGTTACGACTTTTCATCTTAATAATCTATAACAAGTATATATTTATTTTATCTTGGAAATATAAAAATACAACCAAAATCATCAACACATGAGATCAAGTATAAGTAAGAGTCAAATTTACCACCTCTGCCATTAACAAAACTAGACGAGTACCCGTGCATAGCAACGGGATTTTATAGCGACACATAGTTTATTGATAAAAAAAGTTTATAGGTTATAAACGAAAAACAATAAAAGTTTGAAGATTTGGAAATTTAACATAATGTTTTGAAACCTGGTTCAACCCGGGTGGTTCAACCGGTTGAACCGTTCC
>LBNU01013145.1:69979-99378 GCA_014162995.1 Artemisia annua | reverse complement strand
GATGTGATTAATCAAATAATTCAGATCTGAAAAAGTATTGTGTCAAGTTTTTTAGCCCAATGCTAGCGCCTCTAAATCACAAAATGTACTCAACTCACTTCTAACATGTCTAAAATTGGCCAATAAATATTAAAACAACAGTTTTTATAAACTCTAGATATGCTCATAATGCATTTCCAGCAATCAAGGCTTGAATGCAGAGAATGCTACAACAGAGTTGTGTCCACCAAAACCAAACGAATTTGAAACCGCTGCACATTACAAAACATCTTATAAGTCAACCTTTTTCCCATAAGAAACACAAAATCACAACATAGTCGCAAACGGGAATAAAATTTTACTCACCAACGTTAATTTCATGTTGTTGTTTTATATTTGCAACAGTGTCGAATTCAACTGCAGGCTCCGGGTTCTACATTTTACAAATAAATAATGTTAAGATAAGGAAAGAAGAACGATCGTGTTAATATTAACAGAAATGATGAACGTACAAATTGATTTATGGAGGGATGAAGCCACCCCGTTTGAATGGCTTTAACTGTAGCAATGGCTTCAAGACCTCCAGCTGCACCTAAGCAGTGTCCTATCATTGACTGAAACATCACGAAAACCAACAATCAGTAACAGGTCAAATAAGTAATTTATCATAAAAATCACACATAGTGTTTTAATTCAACAAAATTTATTGTAAATGCCATAATAAAGTGGTTGGTGGGAATGCACTAAAAGTACTACTTCAAAAAAGATAACTACAGAATATACCTTGGTTGCGTTCATTTTGATTCCTTCAGTCTTCTTGAATACCTTTTTAACAGCATTCACCTCAGCCAAATCACCAACCAACGTTGAAGTTGCATGTGCATTAATGTAGTTAACCTGAAACAAGTTAAGTTGCACTTTATCAGAATACAAAGTATTAATGGCCAATTGTAAACTTAACTATGGTGTTAACAAATAATTTACTGCTTCACGAGAAGGATGACAAAAACACCTATCAAGAATCACAGGCTTAACAATGATAATCAAAGTAAAACCCACAAGGCCACAATATGTCAGCCTCTTATACCATACTGTTGATAGAACAAGAAGCCAAAATTGCTAATTATTCATCACATTCACTTATAGAAAGCATTTTGTGATATTTTAGAAGAAAACAACACGAGCCAATACCAAAAAAATACAATACCTCCTCTGCTGATACACCAGCATCCTCCAAACAGCTCTGAATACACGAAGAAACACCGAGTCCATCCGAGCGAGGATCGGTCATATGATAAGCATCACAATTAATTGCACCTCCCAGGTATTCCGCAAGTATCGGTGCACCTCTCTTCATTGCATGTTCCAAGCTCTCCATTACCTGTAAACAAAGTTACACTCATCTGAGTTATCTCTTTCAAAAAAATAAAAGTATTTACTCACAGCCAAAAATAGTAACAGGTGGCAAAATAGGCAGGTTGGGTAACTGATCAAAATATGTAATTTCGGGTGGTCGACATGCACGCACTTCATGTCCAATTATTAAAATCTTCTATACATGACTAATGCGTAATATTTACAAAAATTATATTAGTACAATAACATTTTAATCATTGTTATAAAGTGATTTAGAAGGCTGTATGCATTAAACTCACACTTAGAGCAACATTGGATCCGGTTTCCTTTTAGTAACTTTTTGGATTTTTACCCATTTGACCAAGATGAAAACACCCCAAATCGATCCATCCATAAGTTAATGGGTTGAAATTGCAACTGCTAACTTTCAAACCATTACAAATAGGTCAATTTGGGATGTTATCTCCAAGGGGTCAAGTGGATAAAACTAAAAAGCTTAGTTACCATCGAAAAGGGTCAGATGGGTCAAACTGGTCCAAAGTCACCCAAAGTGTGTCAAATCCTTGCAACCCTCTTAAATCACTTCATTCAAAGAAATTAGATTATTATTGTAATGGCATAGTCTACGTAATCAACTTGTATAACAATTAACTATTTATAACAAGAAAAGACAGCATTGGTGGGTCAATCCGACCCAGACCATTTTGACTCGTTACGATGGCAGACTTACCAAAACACCAGCACCTTCACCCATAACGAACCCATCTCTAGCTTGGTCCCACGGCCTTGAAGCAGTTTGTGGATCATCATTCCTCTGCGACAATGCTCTACACGCAACAAAACCACCTAACCCAATGGGAATAATAGCAGCTTCGGTACCACCAGCAACCATCAAATCAGCTTCCCCTCGACGGATATGATTTGCAGCAGCATGAAAGCAGTAATTGGAGGTAGCACAAGCAGTTGAAATTGAGTAATTTGGTCCCATGAACCCTAAATCAATAGCTAGCAAGGCAGAACCCATGTTCGTTATTGCATAAGGAATGAAAAACGGGGTGATTTTTCTGTAACCCTTTTCAATTAGATTTTGGACTCCATCAGAAAATACTGTAAGACCTCCCATTCCTGTTCCAACAAGTACACCAGCTCGCTCCTTATCAATCTGCACAGAATATAAGTTCAATATGTGATTTAGCCCCCTTTATCCATGCATGTACAAACCCAAAAGTGATCTAAAACTATTTTAACATCAGTAGTGCTTATATTGACGCGCAATATTTTACAAGTATAATGTAGTCTAACAGAACGAAACTAATTCACATAAAGGATCAGTTATAAAATGTACCGTGAAGGATAAATAAGTTCACTAGAGATGTCTAACGACACTTAAATAGTTAAATGTACTGTAAGTACCTTTGGGAAGTGGTAAAAAGCCCATAAGGGAATTTAACAGAAGTCGCAATTACCCATTTACTTGTGAAAAAGTGTAAATCTGGTTATGTATTTATCTTTAATGAGTCGAAAGCCGGTCTTTGTTAATATACAATGTTACTGTAAGATAATAAACATTTTTTTAATCATACTTGTCACACAAATTACACCAAAGTATTGGAGAAAAAGGTTTTTCAGTCCAACCCGACTTCTTTGACCAATCACCCAAACCCTTTTTGACCCACCATTCTGACCAGCCCATTTTGCCACATCTATAAATTAGACTTAGAATGAAAAGTAGATAAGCAAGTCCTACATTTTAACATTCATGCAATTTACATCTCTTTTACTGGAGTGGTGAGATATGACACGTAAACTTCATACTTCTTGACGTATGTCACATGCATTATTTACACAAAAGAGATGAACAAATAGAATTGGTGAATGTCATATGAACATCATGAAGTTAACATTGCTTTCAAACAAAGTGATCTAGAAGTGCGCTTTGCACATGATCCTTAGTACACGCATCACAAACTCTTTTACCAAAAGCAAATGTATCACGTATGCTTCAAATTCTTACTTGTATTCCCTTTTTAACCCATATAGCCCTCCTAATCTTTATTTTGATAGAAATCTTTCATCGTCAAAAAACACATAACCAACCACATGATCATTTGTCTTAAGCCTTAAAAAACACACAATTGAAAGCACACATGGCCAAATACCATAACAGTATGAGCCTCTTAAGTCTTAAATTACAATCAATGTTATAAACTATAAAACCATGTGATAGCAACCACACAGATACACTAGGGAAATGGTTGGACTTGTGTTTCGTTAGCAATTATTCAAACTAGACAGTCAGTTGCTGAAAGCTATGATAGTTAGGTAATGTTCACATGTCTTACGGCCACTAGTTACCTCATTATCCAAATCATATCCATAACCACTTTATGAAACGACATCAGATCATAGTAATCACTTTAAACACGCATCCAAACACCTCCATATTATCACAAAAACCCTGTGCAAATCGCCTTCTCAAAAAGCGCCCTAAATGGGTAAAGCATCCTTCTCGAAAAATAAGCTTTAAGAAATCACATATTTCCCATTTCTGACACAATGTAGCATCAATTCACTAAAGTTTACTCAAATCAGCCACAAAATCAATTCAAATTCATACTAATCTTTACAATGATCACTAAATCCAACTCATGCAAACTAAACTACCCAAATAAGAAACTCGGATCCAAACTTTAATCTAAAATATACAAAAAAATACTAATAAGCACACCATTGCTGTCACATTCACTAAATTCAACTCAATGTAGCGCAGTTCTTCACAGTTTACATACATTTCAAGTTTGCAGCACAAAAGTGATGTCACATTGACTAAATGAGTAAATTCGACACATGCAAACCAAACTACCAAACATAAATCCAAGTTAAAAAAACCAAAAAAGATCCTAAGTTTAATGAAAAACATATTAAAAAAGTATAATAATAAACACACAATTGGTGTCACATTCACTAAATTCAACTCAATTTAACACAATTCTCTACACTTTACAAGCATTTCAAGTTTTCAACACAAAAGTGATGCCACATTGACCAAACTAAAAACATGCAAAGTTGCAAACCAAACCATCCAAACAAAAAATCCAGATTCAAAAACAAAAACAAAAAAATCCAAACTTATTTAAGAAAAACATAATAATAAGCACTCAATAATTGTCACATTCAGTAAATTCAGCTCAATCCAACACAATTCTTCACACTTTACATACACTTCAACTTTTCGCCACAAAAGTGATGCCAGTCATGCCACATTGACTAAACTCACCAACACATGCAAATGAAATCAACCCAGATCCAAAAACCAAACTTTAACCATAAAACACAAAAAATATCCAAACTTTAATCAAATACAAATAAAAACTTTATAATAAGCACAAAATTGGTGTCACATTCACTAAATTCAACTCAATGTAACCAAAAAAATTAACACTCGACACACATTTCAAGTTTTCAACACACAATTAGTATACATTGCCTAAATTCATCACATGCAAATCAACCCAGATCCAAAAAGTAAAAAAGATCCAAACTTTAACCAAATTTTATAAAAAAAGATCCAAATTTTATAAAAAATTCCAAACCTTGTCACGTTTATCACCACCAAGATCAGCATGTTCAAGAGCTTTCTTACCAGCAACAATACAATACCTCAAACAATCATCTAATCTCCTATCATTTTTACCATCAATATACCCATCTGATTTAAACCCACGAATCTGTCCACCAAATCTTGTAGGAAACTTTGAAGCATCAAATCTATCAATCAAACCAATCCCACTTTCACCTGCTAAAAGCTTCTCATAATATGTGTCAACATCATTTCCAAATACTGAAACTAAGCCCATGCCAGTTATCACTACACGTTTCTTGGGATCTGTTTCTCTTTTGGGTGGTGATGAGGTTGTGCTGACGGCGGAGATTACGGTGGCGCGTCGGCGCGTGGGGGTTAAGGATGGTGATGGTGAGGATTTGGGTGTGGTGGAAAATGGGTTTTTTTTGGTGAATGGGTCGACCCGAAGTGGGGTGGATTGAAGAAGAGCTTGTGCTTGCATTGTTGTTTGTTTGTTGTTTGTGGAGATGGTGATTGATTTTGAAGATATGAATGAATGGATGGGTTTATGAGTTGTACAATAGATTGGAAGTGGTGAAGTGTGTTTTTACTATTGTTATCAATAGACCAGAAAGATATGTACAAATTGTTGTGAAAAAATTGCGTGTATTTCATGTGAGAAGTACTTTCGAAATTCCTCACTTTGTTGAATTATCGCTGGATAGTATTTCATGAGAAGAGTAATTTATGTTTTGAGGATATATTTGTAATTTGGGCAGTTTCTTTTCCTTTCCTTACAACTTATAATAAAAACTCAAGAACACAAATAAAAATAACCACTTTCTTCACAATGGCATTCCCTACTTTTCCCTTCCCATCCCATCCCCTTCCATTCTTTAAAAATTTGACTTGAGAACAGAGTGCTAGTATAGATCTTACCAAATAGTTTGTGTTTCTCAATGGTTATCCAACACTTTGGTTTCAAATATTGGGGGTAAAATGGTAGTTTATTCGCGTGTTGCGACGGTTGGAATCGTGTGATTAAAGTTCATGCATTTATGAAATAACAATAATGAGCTGATTAAATTGAGAAAAGCAAGAAGAAAATGATCCCGGTCCGCTTTGGTTCACCTGTTTTTACTGATTTTGATGGTCCTTTCATGTTCGTTTTCGGACGGCCTTCATTGGCTATTCGAACCAGTGGTGACCCCGGTTTCTGGTTAAACCAGTTAAACCCGTTGGTCCGGTTTTTAAAACCATATGTGTCATCAACTTGATTGCATATAAATGGTATGAAGATTTGTGTATTTTATTAGTTTATAGTTTATACAATATATATAATAAAATGTATTTTTCATTTTAAGAGATGTTTTAAAAATAACATTTATTACAAGAGTTGAAAAATTAATAGGTAGTTATTATTATAGCTCTTTTTTAAATTATATTGTAATTTTTAATAATTTTTTTGAAAAATGTCTACAAAAAATGTTTTAAAGTGTTATAACTAACTATTATACTTATACACTTATACTTATTAAATTTTGTCATAATAAGTAAATGCATTGGTTTAATACTTTAAGACTTGCATTTTAAGAAGGTCTCAAATGCGTTATGATGTAGTAAGAGATTTAGAATTTATAAGACGTTGCTTTATTTGAATATGTGAATAGAAATGGTTTGAAATCGATTTTAAAAATTAAGTTATTTACAACATAAGTTTTGTTTAAGTGAAGTAGTTTTGTAGAATTTTAGATAGAAAAATCTCTTAAGCCTTAAAAAATATTTCAAATGATTTATGAAAATATAAGTTTCAGCATCTCACTTTTGCTTGGATTGCATTTTCATTTTCAATTTTAGCTTCAGCTTCAGCTATTTTTGCATACACACGTAAGTTTTGTTAACAACAACTTTTAAAGCTATTGAGGACAACCAAATTTGTAACATTTTAATTGAAAATTATCATAATATCCAAGACATATTACCGACAATTAGTTATTATCTCCAATTGTTTCTCACTTTCTCATAATTGTTTATCTTCTTTGTTTCACACGTGAAAATTATGTAGTCGGTTGTTGGTTATGTTTTAATATTTGTACTATTTTCAAGCGAAAATGTGAAAGATGTTATTAACCATGTCTTTTAAAGTTGTTTTTAAGATTTCTCTAACAATTTATGTTTCAACTAGCATCATAAGTTGTTCAAATAAACAAGTTTTCTTTAATACATAGAAAAAGAGTGAATTGCAAAACCATGTTGCATCTCTATACTAATAAGCACACCATTGCTGTCACATTCACTAAATTCAACTCAATGTAGCGCAGTTCTTCACAGTTTACATACATTTCAAGTTTGCAGCACAAAAGTGATGTCACATTGACTAAATGAGTAAATTCGACACATGCAAACCAAACTACCAAACATAAATCCAAGTTAAAAAAACCAAAAAAGATCCTAAGTTTAATGAAAAACATATTAAAAAATATAATAATAAACACACAATTGGTGTCACATTCACTAAATTCAACTCAATTTAACACAATTCTCTACACTTTACAAGCATTTCAAGTTTTCAACACAAAAGTGATGCCACATTGACCAAACTAAAAACATGCAAAGTTGCAAACCAAACCATCCAAACAAAAATTCCAGATTCAAAAAAAATAAAATAAAATAAAAATAAAAAAAATAAAAAATAAAAAATAAAAATCCAAACTTATTTAAGAAAAACATAATAATAAGCACTCAATAATTGTCACATTCAGTAAATTCAGCTCAATCCAACACAATTCTTCACACTTTACATACACTTCAACTTTTCGCCACAAAAGTGATGCCACATTGACTAAACTCACCAACACATGCAAATGAAATCAACCCAGATCCAAAAACCAAACTTTAACCATAAAACACAAAAAATATCCAAACTTTAATCAAATACAAATAAAAACTTTATAATAAGCACAAAATTGGTGACACATTCACTAAATTCAACTCAATTTAATCACGCGCTACGCACATTTCAAGTTTTCAACACACAATTAGTATACATTGCCTAAATTCAACACATGCAAATCAACCTAGATCCAAAAAGTAAAAAAGATCCAAACTTTAACCAAATTTTATAAAAAAAGATCCAAATTTTATAAAAAATTCCAAACCTTGTCACGTTTATCACCAGCAAGATCAGCATGTTCAAGAGCTTTCTTACCAGCAACAATACAATACCTCAAACAATCATCTAATCTCCTATCATTTTTGCCATCAATATACCCATCTGATTTAAACCCGCGAATCTGCCCACCAAATCTTGTAGGAAACTTTGAAGCATCAAATCTATCAATCAAACCAATCCCACTTTCACCTGCTAAAAGCTTCTCATAATATGTATCAACATCATTTCCAAATACTGACACTAAACCCATGCCAGTTATCACTACACGTTTCTTGGGATCTGTCTCTCTTTTGGGTGGTGATGAGGTTGTGCTGACGGCGGAGATTACGGTGGCGCGTCGGCGCGTGGGGGTTAAGGATGGTGATTTGGGTGTGGTGGAAAATGGGTTTTTTTTGGTGAATGGGTCGACCCGAAGTGGGGTGGATTGAAGAAGAGCTTGTGCTTGCATTGTTGTTTGTTGTTTGTTGTTTGTGAAGATGGTGATTGATTTTGAAGATATGAATGAATGGATGGGTTTATGAGTGTGAAGTGTGTTTTTATGTTGTGTTTTTTTTAGTACTACTCCCTCCCTCCCATAATAACTCATTAAACAAACAGAAAAAGGGAAGGAAATGGAAGTAAACACTTTCCTCCCATGTTTGGGTGGAAATAAAAGTAAAAAAAATTCATCCAAATAACAATAACTTTACTTCCAGTTTACTTCCATTTTTTTTAATGAAATAACTCGAGAACACAATGTGGGAGTAAACCTTTTCCCTTTCCTCCACTTGGACTTTTTTAAGTCTTTCTCTTTCAACTTTGACCATTAATATTTTTATTTGTGTTATACAATTCTTAATGAAAATTATACCAAATGAAATTACATTTAAAACTCAATCCATTCATATATTTTTCATCAAGTATCACATAACATAAATAAAAATATTTTTGGTCAAAGTTTAGTAAGAAAGACTCAAAAATGTCAAAGTGGACATTTATTATGGGACGGAGGTAGTAGTAGTGATCTTACCAAATACTTTGTGTTCTCAATGGTTATCCAACACTTTTGGTTTCAAATATTGTGGGTAAAATAGTAGTTTATTCGCGTATTGCGACAGGCTGAAATCCTGTAATTAAAGTTCATGCGTTTATAAAATGACAATAATGAGCTGATTAAATTGAGAAAAGCAAGAAGAAAATGATCCCGGTCCGCTTTGGTTCACCTGTTTTTACTGATTTTGATGGTCCTTTCATGTTCGTTTTCGGACGGCCTTCATTGGCTATTCGAACCAGTGGTGACCCCGGTTTCTGGTTAAACCAGTTAAACCCGTTGGTCCGGTTTTTAAAACCATATGTGTCATCAACTTGATTGCATATAAATGGTATGAAGATTTGTGTATTTTATTAGTTTATAGTTTATACAATATATATAATAAAATGTATTTTTCATTTTAAGAGATGTTTTAAAAATAACATTTATTACAAGAGTTGAAAAATTAATAGGTAGTTATTATTATAGCTCTTTTTTAAATTATATTGTAATTTTTAATAATTTTTTTGAAAAATGTCTACAAAAAATGTTTTAAAGTGTTATAACTAACTATTATACTTATACACTTATACTTATTAAATTTTGTCATAATAAGTAAATGCATTGGTTTAATACTTTAAGACTTGCATTTTAAGAAGGTCTCAAATGCGTTATGATGTAGTAAGAGATTTAGAATTTATAAGACGTTGCTTTATTTGAATATGTGAATAGAAATGGTTTGAAATCGATTTTAAAAATTAAGTTATTTACAACATAAGTTTTGTTTAAGTGAAGTAGTTTTGTAGAATTTTAGATAGAAAAATCTCTTAAGCCTTAAAAAATATTTCAAATGATTTATGAAAATATAAGTTTCAGCATCTCACTTTTGCTTGGATTGCATTTTCATTNTTACTATTGTTATCAATAGACCAGAAAGATATGTACAAATTGTTGTGAAAAAATTGCGTGTATTTCATGTGAGAAGTACTTTCGAAATTCCTCACTTTGTTGAATTATCGCTGGATAGTATTTCATGAGAAGAGTAATTTATGTTTTGAGGATATATTTGTAATTTGGGCAGTTTCTTTTCCTTTCCTTACAACTTATAATAAAAACTCAAGAACACAAATAAAAATAACCACTTTCTTCACAATGGCATTCCCTACTTTTCCCTTCCCATCCCATCCCCTTCCATTCTTTAAAAATTTGACTTGAGAACAGAGTGCTAGTATAGATCTTACCAAATAGTTTGTGTTTCTCAATGGTTATCCAACACTTTGGTTTCAAATATTGGGGGTAAAATGGTAGTTTATTCGCGTGTTGCGACGGTTGGAATCGTGTGATTAAAGTTCATGCATTTATGAAATAACAATAATGAGCTGATTAAATTGAGAAAAGCAAGAAGAAAATGATCCCGGTCCGCTTTGGTTCACCTGTTTTTACTGATTTTGATGGTCCTTTCATGTTCGTTTTCGGACGGCCTTCATTGGCTATTCGAACCAGTGGTGACCCCGGTTTCTGGTTAAACCAGTTAAACCCGTTGGTCCGGTTTTTAAAACCATATGTGTCATCAACTTGATTGCATATAAATGGTATGAAGATTTGTGTATTTTATTAGTTTATAGTTTATACAATATATATAATAAAATGTATTTTTCATTTTAAGAGATGTTTTAAAAATAACATTTATTACAAGAGTTGAAAAATTAATAGGTAGTTATTATTATAGCTCTTTTTTAAATTATATTGTAATTTTTAATAATTTTTTTGAAAAATGTCTACAAAAAATGTTTTAAAGTGTTATAACTAACTATTATACTTATACACTTATACTTATTAAATTTTGTCATAATAAGTAAATGCATTGGTTTAATACTTTAAGACTTGCATTTTAAGAAGGTCTCAAATGCGTTATGATGTAGTAAGAGATTTAGAATTTATAAGACGTTGCTTTATTTGAATATGTGAATAGAAATGGTTTGAAATCGATTTTAAAAATTAAGTTATTTACAACATAAGTTTTGTTTAAGTGAAGTAGTTTTGTAGAATTTTAGATAGAAAAATCTCTTAAGCCTTAAAAAATATTTCAAATGATTTATGAAAATATAAGTTTCAGCATCTCACTTTTGCTTGGATTGCATTTTCATTTTCAATTTTAGCTTCAGCTTCAGCTATTTTTGCATACACACGTAAGTTTTGTTAACAACAACTTTTAAAGCTATTGAGGACAACCAAATTTGTAACATTTTAATTGAAAATTATCATAATATCCAAGACATATTACCGACAATTAGTTATTATCTCCAATTGTTTCTCACTTTCTCATAATTGTTTATCTTCTTTGTTTCACACGTGAAAATTATGTAGTCGGTTGTTGGTTATGTTTTAATATTTGTACTATTTTCAAGCGAAAATGTGAAAGATGTTATTAACAATGTCTTTTAAAGTTGTTTTTAAGATTTCTCTAACAATTTATGTTTCAACTAGCATCATAAGTTGTTCAAATAAACAAGTTTTCTTTAATACATAGAAAAAGAGTGAATTGCAAAACCATGTTGCATCTCTATACGAAAAAGTTGGGTTTAAAATGGTCATCTCAATGTGAAATAACTAACATACCCTCATTTTTAATTTTTATTTTTCTTTTCTTATTCAAAAAAAAATCGTCATATTCATTCCCCGTTCCTAGGTCTTAAAAAAATTCCATTCTCATATTATAAACGCATACAACGACAAAAACCTTTTTTGACAAAATCAACAACTATCCAACCTAAAGCTCATTACCTTTAGTTCATTATATAATCGTTATAAACCAACATAGAAATAACAAAACCATATGTACTTACATATTATGATGATGATTATGGTTGTATTTGATGAAAATTATTATTAGCAATCACATATGAATGATATTTTTCTAACTGCTTCCTCTGAGGTCTTGTTACACCAGATTATTGCTTCATTGCACCAGGAGTTCTCTATGACAGAACTTGGTTCGCTTAATTATTTTCTAAGTATTTCAGTTGTGCATGATTCCTCGGGATGTTATTATCTCATCGTAAGTATGCCGCTGAGATTCTTGAGATGGCTCATATGGTTAATTGCAACCCCCAGTCGGACACCTATTGATACTGAGTCCAAACTGGGAGTTGATGGTGATCCGATATCTGATCCAACGTTATATCGTAGTCTTGCAGGTGCTCTTCAGTATCTTACCTTTACTTGCCCATATATTTCTTATGCAATGCAACAGGGTTGTATTTATATTCATGATCCGCATGAGTCTCATTTTTTCAGCTCTAAAGTGGATTTTGCGCTATGTCCGTGGCACTTTAGATCATAAGTTACAGTTATATTCGTCTTCTACTACATCTTTAGTTGCTTACTCGGGTGCAGATTGGGCTAGTTGCCCTACTACTAGACTGTCGACTTCGGGTTATTGTGTGCTTCTTGGTAACAACTTGTTATCTTTGTCCTCTAAGCGTCAACAGACGCTCTTTCGGTCCAGTGCCGAGGTAGAGTATCGTGGTGTTGCTAATGTTGTTGTTGAGAAATGTTGGTTGCGAAATCTATTACGTGAGTTGCATACTCTTTTATCTTATGCTACACTAGTTTATTGTGATAACGTCAGTGCTATTTGTTTGTCATATAATCTGGTTCAGTATCAACGTACGAAGCATATAGAGACAGACATTCATTTTGTTCGTGATTTTGTTGTTGTTGATCAAGTTCGAGTTCTTCATGTTCCATCTCGTTATCAGTATGCGGATATCTTCACTAAGGGCCTGTTTGGTTCGGCAGAATCATAAGGATTCTGGTGGAATTGGAATTCAATTCCATTCTATAACGTGTTTGGTTGACAAATTCAAAGAATTTGGAGTGTGAATTTCATTCCTTACTGTATTAGGTTGACAGAATGGAATAAAATTCCTTCAAAATCCCATATATATGGAATTCAACATTCCATGGCAATATTAGAGAATTGTTTACAATTCCATGGAATTCATGTTACCTTTATCATTGTCATTATTATTATTATTATTATTATTGTTATTATAAACGATCATTTAATTATTATTGCTATTATTTATTTATTTTATAAACAACCACTTTATTAAGATCTAAAAATTATTATTTACGTAAAATTGATAAATTATAGTTATTTAAAAATTATTATTATTGTTATTATTATTATTATATTTAAAAATTATGATTTATTTAAAATTAACTATAATTTATTTATAGCTTACTATTTTAATTTATACCTTAAAAAATACAATTATATTAGCACTATCTATTTAATATATTAGTTTATATAACATTATTTAAAAAAAATATTATTATTATTTGACAAGTAATTTATTTATTAAATAATATTTAGTTTACTAATCTTAAACTGAAATTAAACTTTAAATATTTTAATATAATTTTGTTTTCTCATTTCATTCTTCAAACCAAACATATGATAGTATTTGCAAATTTCAATTCCGCCACATTTTAAATCCCAAGGATTTTAATTTCTAACATTCCATTCTTACAAATTCCAATTCCTTAAACAGATTCTAGAATTATCCTTGTAACCTATATAATGTACCATACTATGTTTGATAATGCAATTGACTCATTCACTTTAACAGTGAGGAGTGTACACTCATTTTAGCTATTTTAATATAGCCACGCTGAATAGCGGAGGTCAAATGGCAACACTTCTTGCATGGTCCATGAGGCAATGCCCCGAAACCTAAACGGTGTTCACTAGTCGGGTANTTTAAAAATTATGATTTATTTAAAATTAACTATAATTTATTTATAGCTTACTATTTTAATTTATACCTTAAAAAATACAATTATATTAGCACTATCTATTTAATATATTAGTTTATATAACATTATTTAAAAAAAATATTATTATTATTTGACAAGTAATTTATTTATTAAATAATATTTAGTTTACTAATCTTAAACTGAAATTAAACTTTAAATATTTTAATATAATTTTGTTTTCTCATTTCATTCTTCAAACCAAACATATGATAGTATTTGCAAATTTCAATTCCGCCACATTTTAAATCCCAAGGATTTTAATTTCTAACATTCCATTCTTACAAATTCCAATTCCTTAAACAGATTCTAGAATTATCCTTGTAACCTATATAATGTACCATACTATGTTTGATAATGCAATTGACTCATTCACTTTAACAGTGAGGAGTGTACACTCATTTTAGCTATTTTAATATAGCCACGCTGAATAGCGGAGGTCAAATGGCAACACTTCTTGCATGGTCCATGAGGCAATGCCCCGAAACCTAAACTGTGTTCACTAGTCGGGTACGTATTACCCATTCATCCCTCCAACGGTTTTATCTGCTAAAATGGACCAACAAACAACTATTTTACCACTATTACGCCTGCTTCCACCAGTCACTTTAACTTGATTTCAGTTATGTTATATACGTAACAAAATTTTCCCTCTTTCAACGTAACACACACAACAATCTCTTTTTGAAACGCCCCTTTCTTGATTTGACCAAAATTTTAAAACTTTTACGTGGAAACGCTTTGATCCGTTACTAACCTTTTGTGACTCTTTTATGAACTGGCTGAAATTAGTTACAAAACAGACATTGAGACTATTTTTAGAAGAACTAGACTCAATTACATTCGAAACAATGGGTGGCACGACCTCTAACGACTCACGGATTAAAAGATATGATTTTTCTAATATGACTCATTTTATGCACTACTTGTTGTCCCAAACACCCATTTTTCTGCATATTCTTTTTATGCATTTTTT
Organism: Artemisia annua; assembly: GCA_014162995.1. Lineage (NCBI taxonomy): Eukaryota > Viridiplantae > Streptophyta > Magnoliopsida > Asterales > Asteraceae > Artemisia > Artemisia annua. The sequence goes on along the minus strand of LBNU01013145.1, from coordinate 84,503 downwards.
ACCCATTTTCCGGGAAAACAACTTCTATAACTCGACAATTAACGAAACTTTCCGGAAATCATAAACTCAACATATCACATCATTTTCATAATCATTTGTGGTCTAAACGAACCATGATCATAGACTTTACAAAGCTACGGGTGTTTTACCAAAAAGCCCCTTTTGACCCATTTTCAATACAACTTGAGCATAGCCCATTTACACACTTAAAAACTATACTTTAACACTACAAAACAACATCACAAACCATTTACAAAACTTGGGGTTTGAACATTACTTCGAGCTCGGTATTTATCACAATTACTCATATCTTACCACTTTTAACCCGTACCCAATTCCTATGTCTTTTATAACACCCGTAAAATCTCAAACGTATATTAAGTTATAACCTAAGTATTTATATTATAAATTTGAACGTTTTGCAACATTATAAACCTATAAGACTTATGATATTAAAAAAAAAAAAAAAAAAAAAAAAAAAAAAAAAAAACCCTTATACACATAAATACATATTAACGTTTAAATCACAAGGATACGGGCTGAATCTCTTTATCTTGAACATGCAAACTGCTAACCAAGCCCAAGCCCAACAAGTTAAGTATGGTATGATCGATTATATTCCATCCATAATCACGGCATTCTGTGATTCCTATCAATCCCATCACACGTTTTCTTTGATCTTCATTTATACCGTATCACAACTTCAAACAAAACCCTAAAAGAACTGCCCAAACAAAACATACAGCTGCTACTATTATCCTTGTTCATTCCTGTTCCATTCGATTCAAGGTGTACAAGGGTGTGTTTTAGATCACGGTTGTGGTGGTGTTTTGGACGTGGCTAAGTGTTGTTTGAATAGGGTGTTGCACTCGTGCGATAAAAGGCTGTTCGAAGGAGGGTTCTGATTGTGTTTCGGATTCGACCTTGTCTTGTTCTTCTCTTTTGTTGTCACGCTTCGAGGGTAAATCATACTCACCTTGTTCGATTCATACCTTCTCGTTTTTGCTCGTATTGTGTAACTTGTTTTCTGTCGTTAATTAGATACCCATATAAATCATAAAATGGTCACATGTAATCATACTTAAATCTCATATACAATAACAACTAAATGATCTCTATAATCGATTACATGAACCTGAATATGAGTATTCTTGATGTATTGAAGGGATTGTTATTTTATGACTCAATATAATCACAGAAATAAACACTTGATTGAATTGGAAAAAAATGATTAAAACATGTTCTTAATAACGAGAATGAAGGGTGTGTTCACATGTGATTTTAGACGAGGGTTGGCTGTAATTTGAGTACGTATTATTAGTATGTCAATCACGTGGGGATGTAAAATTGCATGTACTATTAGTATATCAAACAGTTAAAAACATGTATAACTGAATATTAAGTATGTATATTATCAAGAGAGATTGCATGAAATTTTCTAGACTTATATTGCATGCATATATATATATGTAAAATTACAACTAGTTATGCATGCATGTATATGTAAAATATATCTGATATAAAATCAAGATATGGAACATGTGTACTCTCGGCTTATGTTTTTCAACAAGGGAGGTGTTTGTTCGGCTTATATTTATGTCCCAAGATAGGTCTTGTTTCGGCTCATTTTTTTTTTAAAAACCAAAGAGGGTATCACGGAGTTGTTTCACTTTCATAATAAAAAGGGTGTCGTGTCTATATGGATGAAGTGAACCGGTGTCGGGTTATAAACAATTCTTTCATGATTTTATAAAAATATTGGGTCGTCGCGATGTAAATAGTAATATCATGGATACGTTAATAAAAATGATAATGACGGGGTCCAAAATTTTTATCTTGATAAATAAACTCTAAAATAATTTTATTTGACGTTTTAATATTTAATTTTAATAATTTATATTTTGACCCTGAGCTTTACTAAATTGTCATACTTAACCCTAACCTACTATATTGGTCATTTTAAACCTTATACATTATTTAATTGTCAATAATAACCTTAAAGTATTAAAGTACTAATTCGGGAAGGTTACTAAATATGGGAAATTACTAAATATGGCAAGTTACTAAAAATGTAAAGAAACCTAAAACGAGTAATTTGATTGAAAATAAGTTATTAATAATAAGCCGATCATTAATTCGTGTAGATTCGCTGAAGAAGGAGTGACTTCCTATTCTCATGGTTATGTTATGGTTTCGTTGGCGGTTTAAGGTACAGATATTCTATCCCTTTTCAGTAGGGAATCCTCATGACTTTTGATCCTCGACCTTTGCTATGATTCCCTCGATATGATTCGTGATATGATTTCCTTGATATGATCTCTTTGATATACGATTCACATTCATTTGATACTCCTCTGATTATGATTATGATTATGCTATGCTATGATTCAGATATGTTGCTATGATTCTATGTATGTATGTATGTATGCTCTTATGCCCGAGTTTTCTAACTACTCATGGAGGTACCATGGGCGTGTCATCGAGGCACCGATGGCATGACACTTTCTGTGGAGGTGTGATTGATCCACGGCGTCCCCACTTTGTATGATATGATTATGATTATGAGATCTTCTGGCCATTTATGATATGTATGTATGTATGGGGGGCGTATGGATGCATCCTAGCACTTATGTTTGTGTATGATGATGTGTATNCCCATCTTCTTTATATTCTTTAACAAACCAAAATTAATTTAACTAAACTCCTACAAAATAAAATAAAATAAAATAAAACTTCAGAATCAAACACCAAAAGTGACTCGAACCCAAAAAAAGAAACAACTAATCTTTGAATCCTCAATTTGATTCCCCAATCACCACCAAATCAGTTTTCTAGCAAGTGTTTGTTGCTAAATCTGGACCGGTTGAAAAGACAAAGATGGCTTCTGATGATCATGTCATATAGTTAACTTAACGGTCTCTGTGACTAAGGGACTAAACCCGTAACGGATCATACCAAACAGACATGATTCGTAAAAAAACAAAATTAAGAGACTAAATCCATAATACCCCACAAACCATATTGACCATTCAAGTAATTATCCATAATTTTTATTATTCCTGCATAACTCGTTGGAGCTATAATTAGCTCGACTTGTATTAGCATACTTTATACCTGTCCATTAGTCTTTTCTCATCCGGATCATCTTCACCAATAATTGCAGGCTGCAAAATAAACAAAAACAAACAAAAAGACAATGAGGTAAATATCTATTAATAATAAGCACCCATGGTCTAGAAAAACGAGATAACTAGCTAAGTATCAATTTCTTAATAAGTACAAACTCTGAGATTGCATACAGTTAGATAACTAATGAGCAAACTAATGCAACTAAGTGGGGATGATTATCATGCTGCGCTGGAAAAAGTGTCTCGATCATAATAACTTGCATCAAATTTGTAAAATAAGAAATCATTATAAGTTGATGTTCCCATGTGATTCATGAACATAAATAGTTTTAAAGATCTGTAATCCAGATTCGTGCAACAATATTTTCTATTTCCTCTAAGAAAAATGATGCAACTAAACTTAGGTGCAACATATTGACATTCATAGAATGCACAGAAACACATATATTGATGTACCTATATCACGGGATTGGGAAAGCACAACTCTCTCCGGTGATTCTTTGACAAACACTTCAGGGCGAAATCACCTCCTTCAACCACCACAACCGGAATCAAAGGGTTCTCACTAAGTTTCTGCACAAAACAACTATCCTGAGTAGCAATGAAGTCTTTATCCTTGTTGTTTCCCCCGACAAGACTTATGATACATTCTTGAGCATGCATGATGTGTTTATGCTCCTTCAACCAATCATAACAAGTGAAATTACCAAAACGTGAAAAAAAGTGTAATTAATAAAAGGGACCTATCATAAAGTATATATCCTTTTTGTGACAATAAAACGCTAGTCGGGTTCGAGTATGTTTTTTAGCCTCGACCCGACCCAAACCCGAGTTTACCCGACTAAACTAACACTTTACAATGTAAAAATACTCGGGTTGACCCCAAACCCGAGTTGACCCGACCCGAGTTCTAAACAAGGTCGGGTTCGGGTATGTTTTTTGGATGCTTGACCCGAACCTGGCCGGGTCAAACCGAATGACAGCCCTAATTGCATATATATCTTTTTCAAAGACTTAAATATTGTCACATATATCCAAATCATTATTTTATGGGAGTTGATTTGCACACTCTTCAAATTGATTGACACACTCTAAATTAGAGTGTGTTGACAATTATACCCTCACATGAATTTACACATTTTCACTGTGTGAGGGTATAAATGTCAATACACTATAATTTAGAGTGTGTCAATCAATTAAGGGAGTGTGCAAATCACCTCCCTTATTTTATACCTATTTAAAACTTAAAAATACATGTTAATTATACTTTAAATATGAAATGTCAATTATACCTTTGTTCATATTAATTCTCAATTTCTCATAACCCTCCCATATACATCATCTCTACATCTGGTCCAAAATATCCATTTTACTTGGCATCTAGCAACATATCCATATTCGTATTCTTTACTTCTAATACAAGATTTTAAATAATACAAAAAACACAAGCTGCCAAAACAAGATGACCATCGAAATTGATTAACAACATAATAAACAATTCTTATTAAACACCCAGAACAGATTTCTAATATCAACATTAACAATCTACGTGAGACAATTTTCAACCAAAAACAATCCACAAATATTTCAACAAAAACAATTGATTAATCGATGGTTTCAGCTTGCATAAGATTTGATCCAGAAACAAATTAAACTAAACAATCACTATGAATCGATTAACTAAAAACAAGAACATTGTTTCGGCAAATTAATACATTATGATTTATCTCAATCAATGTTAAAGTTTAGAGTTGTAGAAGACTAGAAGACCATGTAAGGAAAAAGTGGTTAATGTGTGATTTTCAATATCCCTATTTACAGTAACTGATTTTCAATGTAATGAGAACTAGAAAGCAAACAGGGCCACCTACTATATTTTAAGAGTAAATTAGTTAAATGAACCGTTTATACAACTAGTTTACGGATATAAACCTCGCACATAAAATTATCAAAAATGAACTTTTCAATATTAACCGTTAGATCTATTATTAGACTAGTTTCTTTTTTTTAAAATTGTTTACATAAAGTTTTTATTAGTTTCCACTCATTTTTAATCTTTTGGGTCACGTATAACTAGTTCAAATCGTTTTCTTAATGTTTTGCGAGTTTGAAGATTAGGGATTTGCGAGTTTGGTCTTATTATTTCGAGTTTTGCTAGTTTAAAAAATGACTTGCGAGTAGGAGCAAACAAATAGCGAGTAAGACCAAAAGTCTTGCGAGTATGAGTTTGAAAATATTGCGAGTATGAGTTTTTCTAGGTAGATTAGCGAGTAGCAGATTTATATTAGCGAGTATGGAGTGTTTGTTCTTGCGAGTATGACACTTATGGATCCTGCGAGTATGGTTTTTAGAAATATAGCGAGTATGGGACTTGAATGTTTGCGAGTATGGGGCAGCCAAAACTAGCGAGTATGGTGTGTATGTTCTTGCGAGTATGGTTCCCTAGATTCAGCGAGTGTGGATTTGTTCCTTTCTTTTCTAGTTTCTTTTCTTTTACAAGCCGAGTTAGGCTTTTATTTCCCTCATCGTTTCATCGAGTGAGGTTTCATTTTTATTACATCTAAACGTTATGCTGTCGAAATTTTCTTAAACCTTTTTAGTTACATTTTATTATTCAAGTTTAATGTCTTGCATTTTTATATTTAAACTTTAATTACGTTTAATGCTTTCAAGTCTTTTATTTTATCTTTATCGCTTTACGTTCTTTAATATGAGTCGTGAGTAGTTTTAAATAGTGTGCTTAGTAATTCGAGTTTGTTAGGTAAGTGCGAACGTTAAATGTTTGTGATTAATAATCGTCAAGATTATTTAGACTTGTGATTTTATTATTCGAAGAACAAAAGTCTAGAACGATTAAATCACTTGTCTTGAGTTATTATCTCTTCGAAAGATTAATTGACAACTAATCTCAAGAAAGGAAAATAACTCGTCACAAACTTTTACCTCAAGCTTAATAAACTTATTCGAGTCGATTTGCAAACACATTGTCTTTTAAATTCATTTACCGTTTTCATTACTTATCGCTTTTAGTTACCGCTTTCTTTAGTCATTTTTATTCATGCAATTTTACTCGTTTACTTATTTCATGTCATTTTACCGCTTTACTTTACTTTAATTTGTCATCGTAGTATAAACAAAAACAAAACTTCTTTTAAACCTTATTTACTACACATAGCTCACGATCTTGAGTGACGAGATCAGTTCAACCCTCGTTGGGACAACGATCCGTGGTTTACAAGCTTCACCGCTTAGAATTCAACGATCAGCAACTCACGTAATAGATTTCGCAACCAACATTTCTCAACAACAACATTAGCAACACCACGATACTCTACCTCGGCACTGGACCGAGAGAGCGTCTGTTGACGCTTAGAGGACAAAGATAACAAGTTGTTACCAAGAAGCACACAATAACCCGAAGTCGACAGTCTAGTAGTAGGGCAACTAGCCCAATCTGCACCTGAGTAAGCAACTAAAGATGTAGTAGAAGACGAATATAACTGTAACTTATGATCTAAAGTGCCACGGACATAGCGCAAAATCCACTTTAGAGCTGAAAAAATGAGACTCATGCGGATCATGAATATAAATACAACCCTGTTGCATTGCATAAGAAATATATGGGCAAGTAAAGGTAAGATACTGAAGAGCACCTGCAAGACTACGATATAACGTTGGATCAGATATCGGATCACCATCAACTCCCAGTTTGGACTCAGTATCGATAGGTGTCCGACTGGGGGTTGCAATTAACCATATGAGCCATCTCAAGAATCTCAGCGGCATACTTACGATGAGATAATAACATCCCGAGGAATCATGCACAACTGAAATACTTAGAAAATAATTAAGCGAACCAAGTTCTGTCATAGAGAACTCCTGGTGCAATGAAGCAATAATCTGGTGTAACAAGACCTCAGAGGAAGCAGTTAGAAAAATATCATTCATATGTGATTGCTTATAATAATTTTCATCAAATACAACCACAATCATCATCATAATATGTAAGTACATATGGTTTTGTTATTTCTATGTTGGTTTATAACGATTATATAATGAACTAAAGGTAATGAGCTTTAGGTTGGATAGTTGTTGATTTTGTCAAAAAAGGTTTTTGTCGTTGTATGCGTTTATAATATGAGAATGGAATTTTTTTAAGACCTAGGAACGGGGAATGAATATGACGAATTTTTTTTGAATAAGAAAAGAAAAATAAAAATTAAAAATGAGGGTATGTTAGTTATTTCACATTGAGATGACCATTTTAAACCCAACTTTTTCGTATAGAGATGCAACATGGTTTTGCAATTCACTCTTTTTCTATGTATTAAAGAAAACTTGTTTATTTGAACAACTTATGATGCTAGTTGAAACATAAATTGTTAGAGAAATCTTAAAAACAACTTTAAAAGACATTGTTAATAACATCTTTCACATTTTCGCTTGAAAATAGTACAAATATTAAAACATAACCAACAACCGACTACATAATTTTCACGTGTGAAACAAAGAAGATAAACAATTATGAGAAAGTGAGAAACAATTGGAGATAATAACTAATTGTCGGTAATATGTCTTGGATATTATGATAATTTTCAATTCAAATGTTACAAATTTGGTTGTCCTCAATAGCTTTAAAAGTTGTTGTTAACAAGACTTACGTGTGTATGCAAAAATAGCTGAAGCTAAAGCTAAAATTGAAAATGAAAATGCAATCCAAGCAAAAGTGAGATGCTGAAACTTATATTTTCATAAATCATTTGAAATATTTTTTAAGGCTTAAGAGATTTTTCTATCTAAAATTCTACAAAACTACTTCACTTAAACAAAACTTATGTTGTAAATAACTTAATTTTTAAAATCGATTTCAAACCATTTCTATTCACATATTCAAATAAAGCAACGTCTTATAAATTCTAAATCTCTTACTACATCATAACGCATTTGAGACCTTCTTAAAATGCAAGTCTTAAAATATTAAACCAATGCATTTACTTATTATGACAAAATTTAATAAGTATAAGGGTGTGTTTGTTTTTACTAAAAAAAGTCTGACTGCCTCTGACGTCTTACCAGTCAGACGCGGTCAGAGGTTTTCGTTGTTTGTTTTTTCATCATGAGTCAGACGTGGTAAGACATATATTGTCTGACTCGGTAAGAGGTGGTGAACAAGTCTAACCGCCTCTTAACACTACCCTCATACATTCATCTTTTATAAGAAAGGATCACATCTACCTTTTCGAAACCATAACAAACCCACACCAAATTCGAATAAATTAACAAAGGTTCGGTTCTGATTTTCGTGTGGTTGAAGAACAAATATCAAAGAATTTTGTTATTTACTATTTTCGTGGGTCAAGAATAAGAAAAGGTATTATAATGATTTGTGATAGTTCTTGTTTGGATTTGGAGAACAAGGATTTAGTTCTTTGTTTTCAAAGAGAGAGATCAACATAGATTTATTGACTGCTTTTGGATGTGAGAAAGTGAAAAGAAAAGAAGCGGCTACATAATGATAAGTGTACGTAGGTTTAGGGTTGCATTTGTTTAGCAATATATACATACATTTAGGTTAGGTTAACTATGTTTTGGGCTATTTCTTTTGGACTCAAACATGTAGCCCATGTTTTAGGGGTATTTTACTATATTAATGGTTTATGTGTTAACTGTGGGCTAAGTATAACTTTGTGTATTTGTGTAGTATTAGAGTTAAACATTCGGGTCAAAGTGTTAAGCGTAACTCGAGAAAGATTGTTAACCGTATCGTTTGTTGACAAAGTTTGAACCGGAATCATGTGTGTTTGTGATTTCAAGATTTTAATTTTTTTTTCCAAATGTTCAACTTCAAAGTTAAATTCCATCCACTTATTCATCGTATTACTATGGTTTAATATATACCGAAAACGCGGACAATTAAAATCATTCAGACAATTATACAAAAACAAACAACATTATTTTATTCAGATTCAGACTTTACAACCACCTCTTACCAGTAAGATGTGGTAGTCAGATTCAGACACAAAACATCTTAATGAAACAAACACACCCTAAGTGTATAACTATAATAGTTAGTTATAACACTTTAAAACATTTTTTGTAGACATTTTTCAAAAAAATTATTAAAAATTACAATATAATTTAAAAAAGAGCTATAATAATAACTACCTATTAATTTTTCAACTCTTGTAATAAATGTTATTTTTAAAACATCTCTTACAATGAAAAATACATTTTATTATATATATTGTATAAACTATAAACTAATAAAATACACAAATCTTCATACCATTTATATGCAATCAAGTTGATGACACATATGGTTTTAAAAACCGGACCAACGGGTTTAACTGGTTTAACCAGAAACCGGGGTCACCACTGGTTCGAATAGCCAATGAAGGCCGTCCGAAAACGAACATGAAAGGACCATCAAAATCAGTAAAAACAGGTGAACCAAAGCGGACCGGGATCATTTTCTTCTTGCTTTTCTCAATTTAATCAGCTCATTATTGTTATTTCATAAATGCATGAACTTTAATCACACGATTCCAACCGTCGCAACACGCGAATAAACTACCATTTTACCCCCAATATTTGAAACCAAAGTGTTGGATAACCATTGAGAAACACAAACTATTTGGTAAGATCTATACTAGCACTCTGTTCTCAAGTCAAATTTTTAAAGAATGGAAGGGGATGGGATGGGAAGGGAAAAGTAGGGAATGCCATTGTGAAGAAAGTGGTTATTTTTATTTGTGTTCTTGAGTTTTTATTATAAGTTGTAAGGAAAGGAAAAGAAACTGCCCAAATTACAAATATATCCTCAAAACATAAATTACTCTTCTCATGAAATACTATCCAGCGATAATTCAACAAAGTGAGGAATTTCGAAAGTACTTCTCACATGAAATACACGCAATTTTTTCACAACAATTTGTACATATCTTTCTGGTCTATTGATAACAATAGTAAAAACACACTTCACCACTTCCAATCTATTGTACAACTCATAAACCCATCCATTCATTCATATCTTCAAAATCAATCACCATCTCCACAAACAACAAACAANTTTTTTTAAGACCTAGGAACGGGGAATGAATATGACGATTTTTTTTTGAATAAGAAAAGAAAAATAAAAATTAAAAATGAGGGTATGTTAGTTATTTCACATTGAGATGACCATTTTAAACCCAACTTTTTCGTATAGAGATGCAACATGGTTTTGCAATTCACTCTTTTTCTATGTATTAAAGAAAACTTGTTTATTTGAACAACTTATTTGATGCTAGTTGAAACATAAATTGTTAGAGAAATCTTAAAAACAACTTTAAAAGACATGGTTAATAACATCTTTCACATTTTCGCTTGAAAATAGTACAAATATTAAAACATAACCAACAACCGACTACATAATTTTCACGTGTGAAACAAAGAAGATAAACAATTATGAGAAAGTGAGAAACAATTGGAGATAATAACTAATTGTCGGTAATATGTCTTGGATATTATGATAATTTTCAATTAAAATGTTACAAATTTGGTTGTCCTCAATAGCTTTAAAAGTTGTTGTTAACAAAACTTACGTGTGTATGCAAAAATAGCTGAAGCTGAAGCTAAAATTGAAAATGAAAATGCAATCCAAGCAAAAGTGAGATGCTGAAACTTATATTTTCATAAATCATTTGAAATATTTTTTAAGGCTTAAGAGATTTTTCTATCTAAAATTCTACAAAACTACTTCACTTAAACAAAACTTATGTTGTAAATAACTTAATTTTTAAAATCGATTTCAAACCATTTCTATTCACATATTCAAATAAAGCAACGTCTTATAAATTCTAAATCTCTTACTACATCATAACGCATTTGAGACCTTCTTAAAATGCAAGTCTTAAAGTATTAAACCAATGCATTTACTTATTATGACAAAATTTAATAAGTATAAGTGTATAAGTATAATAGTTAGTTATAACACTTTAAAACATTTTTTGTAGACATTTTTCAAAAAAATTATTAAAAATTACAATATAATTTAAAAAAGAGCTATAATAATAACTACCTATTAATTTTTCAACTCTTGTAATAAATGTTATTTTTAAAACATCTCTTAAAATGAAAAATACATTTTATTATATATATTGTATAAACTATAAACTAATAAAATACACAAATCTTCATACCATTTATATGCAATCAAGTTGATGACACATATGGTTTTAAAAACCGGACCAACGGGTTTAACTGGTTTAACCAAAAACCGGGGTCACCACTGGTTCGAATAGCCAATGAAGGCCGTCCGAAAACGAACATGAAAGGACCATCAAAATCAGTAAAAACAGGTGAACCAAAGCGGACCGGGATCATTTTCTTCTTGCTTTTCTCAATTTAATCAGCTCATTATTGTTATTTCATAAATGCATGAACTTTAATCACACGATTCCAACCGTCGCAACACGCGAATAAACTACCATTTTACCCCCAATATTTGAAACCAAAGTGTTGGATAACCATTGAGAACACAAACTATTTGGTAAGATCTATACTAGTACTAAAAAAACACAACATAAAAACACACTTCACCACTTCCAACCTATTGTCCAACTCATAAACCCATCCATTCATTCATATCTTCAAAATCAATCACCATCTCCACAAACAACAAAGAAACAACAATGCAAGCACAAGCTCTTCTTCAATCCACCCCACTTCGGGTCGACCCATTCACCAAAAAAAACCCATTTTCCACCCCACCCAAATCACCATCCTTAACCCCCACGCGCCGACGCGCCACCGTAATCTCCGCCGTCAGCACAACCTCATCACCACCCAAAAGAGAAACAGATCCCAAGAAACGTGTAGTGATAACTGGCATGGGCTTAGTTTCAGTATTTGGAAATGATGTTGATACATATTATGAGAAGCTTTTAGCAGGTGAAAGTGGGATTGGTTTGATTGATAGATTTGATGCTTCAAAGTTTCCTACAAGATTTGGTGGGCAGATTCGCGGGTTTAAATCAGATGGGTATATTGATGGCAAAAATGATAGGAGATTAGATGATTGTTTGAGGTATTGTATTGTTGCTGGTAAGAAAGCTCTTGAACATGCTGATCTTGCTGGTGATAAACGTGACAAGGTTTGGAATTTTTTATAAAATTTNTGATGCTAGTTGAAACATAAATTGTTAGAGAAATCTTAAAAACAACTTTAAAAGACATGGTTAATAACATCTTTCACATTTTCGCTTGAAAATAGTACAAATATTAAAACATAACCAACAACCGACTACATAATTTTCACGTGTGAAACAAAGAAGATAAACAATTATGAGAAAGTGAGAAACAATTGGAGATAATAACTAATTGTCGGTAATATGTCTTGGATATTATGATAATTTTCAATTAAAATGTTACAAATTTGGTTGTCCTCAATAGCTTTAAAAGTTGTTGTTAACAAAACTTACGTGTGTATGCAAAAATAGCTGAAGCTGAAGCTAAAATTGAAAATGAAAATGCAATCCAAGCAAAAGTGAGATGCTGAAACTTATATTTTCATAAATCATTTGAAATATTTTTTAAGGCTTAAGAGATTTTTCTATCTAAAATTCTACAAAACTACTTCACTTAAACAAAACTTATGTTGTAAATAACTTAATTTTTAAAATCGATTTCAAACCATTTCTATTCACATATTCAAATAAAGCAACGTCTTATAAATTCTAAATCTCTTACTACATCATAACGCATTTGAGACCTTCTTAAAATGCAAGTCTTAAAGTATTAAACCAATGCATTTACTTATTATGACAAAATTTAATAAGTATAAGTGTATAAGTATAATAGTTAGTTATAACACTTTAAAACATTTTTTGTAGACATTTTTCAAAAAAATTATTAAAAATTACAATATAATTTAAAAAAGAGCTATAATAATAACTACCTATTAATTTTTCAACTCTTGTAATAAATGTTATTTTTAAAACATCTCTTAAAATGAAAAATACATTTTATTATATATATTGTATAAACTATAAACTAATAAAATACACAAATCTTCATACCATTTATATGCAATCAAGTTGATGACACATATGGTTTTAAAAACCGGACCAACGGGTTTAACTGGTTTAACCAGAAACCGGGGTCACCACTGGTTCGAATAGCCAATGAAGGCCGTCCGAAAACGAACATGAAAGGACCATCAAAATCAGTAAAAACAGGTGAACCAAAGCGGACCGGGATCATTTTCTTCTTGCTTTTCTCAATTTAATCAGCTCATTATTGTTATTTCATAAATGCATGAACTTTAATCACACGATTCCAACCGTCGCAACACGCGAATAAACTACCATTTTACCCCCAATATTTGAAACCAAAGTGTTGGATAACCATTGAGAAACACAAACTATTTGGTAAGATCTATACTAGCACTCTGTTCTCAAGTCAAATTTTTAAAGAATGGAAGGGGATGGGATGGGAAGGGAAAAGTAGGGAATGCCATTGTGAAGAAAGTGGTTATTTTTATTTGTGTTCTTGAGTTTTTATTATAAGTTGTAAGGAAAGGAAAAGAAACTGCCCAAATTACAAATATATCCTCAAAACATAAATTACTCTTCTCATGAAATACTATCCAGCGATAATTCAACAAAGTGAGGAATTTCGAAAGTACTTCTCACATGAAATACACGCAATTTTTTCACAACAATTTGTACATATCTTTCTGGTCTATTGATAACAATAGTAAAAACACACTTCACCACTTCCAATCTATTGTACAACTCATAAACCCATCCATTCATTCATATCTTCAAAATCAATCACCATCTCCACAAACAACAAACAAACAACAATGCAAGCACAAGCTCTTCTTCAATCCACCCCACTTCGGGTCGACCCATTCACCAAAAAAAACCCATTTTCCACCACACCCAAATCCTCACCATCACCATCCTTAACCCCCACGCGCCGACGCGCCACCGTAATCTCCGCCGTCAGCACAACCTCATCACCACCCAAAAGAGAAACAGATCCCAAGAAACGTGTAGTGATAACTGGCATGGGCTTAGTTTCAGTATTTGGAAATGATGTTGACACATATTATGAGAAGCTTTTAGCAGGTGAAAGTGGGATTGGTTTGATTGATAGATTTGATGCTTCAAAGTTTCCTACAAGATTTGGTGGACAGATTCGTGGGTTTAAATCAGATGGGTATATTGATGGTAAAAATGATAGGAGATTAGATGATTGTTTGAGGTATTGTATTGTTGCTGGTAAGAAAGCTCTTGAACATGCTGATCTTGGTGGTGATAAACGTGACAAGGTTTGGAATTTTTTATAAAATTTGGATCTTTTTTTATAAAATTTGGTTAAAGTTTGGATCTTTTTTACTTTTTGGATCT
>LBNU01013145.1:42059-68564 GCA_014162995.1 Artemisia annua | reverse complement strand
GGTATTGTATTGGCTCGTGTTGTTTTCTTCTAAAATATCACAAAATGCTTTCTATAAGTGAATGTGATGAATAACTAGCAATTTTGGCTTCTTGTTCTATTAACAGTATGGTATAAGAGGCTGACATAGTTAGTTTGTGGGTCTTACTTTGATTATCCATTGTTAAGTCTGTGATTCTTGATAGGTGTTTTTGTCATCCTTCTCGTGAAGCAGTAAATTATTTATTAACACCATAGTAAAGTTTACAATGGGCCATTAATACTTTGTATTCTGATAAAGACATAAAGTGCAACTTAACTTGTTTCAGGTTAACTACATTAATGCACATGCAACTTCAACGTTGGTTGGTGATTTGGCTGAGGTGAATGCTGTTAAAAAGGTATTCAAGAAGACTGAAGGAATCAAAATGAACGCAACCAAGGTATATTCTGTAGTTATCTTTTTTGAAGTAGTACTTTTAGTGCATTCCCACCAACACTTTATTATGGCATTTACAATAAATTTTGTTGAATTAAAACACTATGTGTGATTTTTATGATAAATTACTTATTTGACCTGTTACTGATTGTTGGTTTTCGTGATGTTTCAGTCAATGATAGGACACTGCTTAGGTGCAGCTGGAGGTCTTGAAGCCATTGCTACAGTTAAAGCCATTCAAACGGGGTGGCTTCATCCCTCCATAAATCAATTTGTACGTTCATCATTTCTGTTAATATTAACACGATCGTTCTTCTTTCCTTATCTTAACATTATTTATTTGTAAAATGTAGAACCCGGAGCCTGCAGTTGAATTCGACACTGTTGCAAATATAAAACAACAACATGAAATTAACGTTGGTGAGTAAAATTTTATTCCCGTTTGCGACTATGTTGTGATTTTGTGTTTCTTATGGGAAAAAGGTTGACTTATAAGATGTTTTGTAATGTGCAGCGGTTTCAAATTCGTTTGGTTTTGGTGGACACAACTCTGTTGTAGCATTCTCTGCATTCAAGCCTTGATTGCTGGAAATGCATTATGAGCATATTTAGAGTTTATAAAAACTGTTGTTTTAATATTTATTGGCCAATTTTAGACATGTTAGAAGTGAGTTGAGTACATTTTGTGATTTAGAGGCGCTAGCATTGGGCTAAAAAACTTGACACAATACTTTTTCAGATCTGAATTATTTGATTAATCACATCTGTTGTCTTCTTTTCATGTATGTGGCTCTTTACACATCTGCACACACAATAAAGAGAGGACGACTTGTACAAACAGATATGAACTATATACATGGTTCATGTGTGACTGATCTTGTAGCTGTGAATTGTAGTCGGTATGTCTTGCTAGACCATAAGAGACAAATACAAGGCAATGTCGTTTGATCATCTGAGTACGGGATTGTAAGGCATAAACTCATCTAGGCTAATATCTTATTTAAGTTTGTTGTGATTCTTGCAGTTGGCTGTGTTTCTTGTAAATATGTTTGAGACCGAATGACATACAACATGGACCATATTAGCCAAAAAAAATTATATGTTCAGACTGATCTGTTCATTTTGGTTGAACCGCAATATCTTTTTGACCATTTCTTTTATAAATAACTATGCCAACAAGGCAAAGAACGATTAAAGAAGCTACATAATCAGTTGTAACAATATACGATATTTCATTCACACAATTTAAAAACTTCTATCAACTAAAAATACACTTAGATGCAAGTCAATCTATACGAGTAAATAGGTAATGGGTTTCGTTCAAAAAATAAAGAAAAAGTAATGTTAACTAGTGTATCATATGCTCATTGCGCAAGGCTAAATTTTGGAAAAAGAGTCGGTTGGCACCCAAAAAAATGTTCACCGATCTAAACTTTTGGAAAATATACATGAGTAACATATTAGATGGAGCACACACACTTAGGGATAAATCGGTTCAGGTTTTTGGTTTATCAGGTTATTCGGTTCAGCTTGAATTTCTTTAAGGCAAAACCGAAACTGAATACTTAATGCGCTTCGGTTTCTATGGTTAAATTAGTTATGTTTGGTTGGGTTTTCGGTTGTAAGAAGCAATTGTGAACACCTCTTAAAACTATGCGTAATAGAGAGACGAAGGCAGTCTTTGTTCATGTTGCCAAATGAAGACCTAGTCGTCCCTATTACGGTCACCGAATGTGACGCGTCTTCAACCAAGAATATGCATGAATGACTCGGTCTTGTGGACTACCGAGTCGTGCACTGTGTTTTGGTGGGGTGTGTTTTGATGGTGATGTGGTTGTTTTATTACACTAAGTTGGTGGTGAAATTAGTATGAATGCGTCATAGACGTTCTTTATTACACCCAAGTACCCAACTTAGGGCCGAGCAAACCACCCGAACGGACCGAACCGACTGACGGACCGACATTCGGTCCGGTCTCGGTCTCGGCTTTTAGGCTAATTCGATCTCGATCTTGGTCGGTCCGAGGTTCACAAATTGACTATTTTGCCTTGTTGGACCGGACCGACCGAGACCGGACCAGACCGACCACATTCGGTCCGGTCCTCGATCTAGGCTTTTGGGCTAATTCGGTCTCGGTTTTGGTCGGTCCGGGACCGATGCTCAGCCCTGACCCAACCTAAGTTAACACATGAGCAAACGTAGATATGGGCTTAACCAGTCGGGCTGGGCCTCATCTCCTTATATAAGAAACGCGGGAACACTATGATTTATTTCCCGCCAAAGCAGTTTCCCACCTTTCCCTCCCGCCAAAACCAGAGTCACACACTTGATTTAGGGCAATCAATAATCTCTCACTCACCCCTCTCTTCACATCTCCAATTCATTCTCTCCACCACCAAATCAATCAACTGAAAAAAAAAAAGAAAGAAAAGATGGATATCAGTGAAGAACAAAGAGCGATTAACAAGAAAGCCTTCAGCGAACTCTTCGAAACCAACGTAAACCTTCATTTCTTTCACTTTCATTTCAATCGATTATTTTTTTTTATTTTTTATTTTTTTTTATAAATAAATATATATTTTTATAACCTTTGTATTATTTTTTTGTAACAGGATCTGTTAGATGAAGATATCGGAAACATGATTCGGAACAAACGCAACCGTTTGATCTTCCAGCTCTCTCATCTCTTTCAATCCGGAGCCGAACACCTCGCTAGAAGGTACTAGTTATATATTATCTAACTGACTCTACACATTTTATTGGATTAGTTTAGTGATAAGATGTTATTTATTTATTTATTTATTTATTTATTATTATTATTATTTTTTTATTTTTAAATATTACTAGAATATGTTATTGCCTGTGATGTATGGATACATGAATATATACATTGAATTGGAGTGAAAATTAGTGATATGATATGTTTGAAGCAGGGCCGTCTCATTGATTTGGGTGGCCCGGAACAAAATCACGAATGAGGCCCTCATAAATCACGAAAAGTTTAACGATTTTGAAAATAAAAAGTTATTTGATATTACGTAAAGACACTAAAAATTTAACTTTGATAATATTTAACAAAAACACTAAAAATTCAAAACATTATATACTTAGATATGTATAAAACAATAAATATTAGTGGATGTATACTAAATTGGAGGCCCCTTACAACGAGGGGCCCTGTGCGGTTGCACCACTTGCACATGCTAATTGCCGCCACTGGTTTGAAGCTTATCTATATAGCTTTTTCGTGCTTTTTGCTTTTATAGTTTTTACTTGTGATTTATGATAAAATTAGTACCTGGCTCAAAGAATTGAATGATAATATCAATACACGTTGAACTGGAATACTTAATTAGTGATTCAATTGTTAAATTTTGTTTCTTATTTATGGATTTGTGTAATTTGAGAGCCTGATTAAATAAAATGTGTACATGATAGTAAATTAGTAATACGATGCTTGAAGCTTACTAACATATGGCTTTTTGGATTCGTGCTATAGTAACTAGTTAAGTGTTTGACTTGAAGGTTTCTAATGATTATATACATTGAAATGGAATAGTTAATAAGTAATATGATGCTGGAAGCTTCGTAGTTTATGGCTATGTCTGTAATTTATGGTTGTCACTTTGTGATATGCACTAGATTGTTACAGAACACTAGTTAAGGATTTGACTTTAAGGTTTTAAAGATAATATGAATATACACATTGAATTGGAATTGTAAGTTAGGAATTTGATGTTTGTTAGGCTATGTTTTACTTTGTGATTTAATGGATTTGTGTTTTTAGGTTGTTGCAGAACCCTAGTGAATATATTCAGCCATTATCGGATTTCATAACGGACAGAACCAGGAGTATTGACCCGAAGTTTCTGAAGGAAGGGGAACAAGTGTTGATTGGGTTTGATGGACCATTTGTTTCAAGGAAGGTTACACCCCGAGATCTGCTTTCGGAGTTTATTGGTTCTATGGTTAAAGTTGAGGGGATTATTACTAAATGTAAGTTCTCAGGAATTTCGTGGCTTTATAGATTGCAGTTAATGGAATTCTGTGTGGTGTCTGCTTAGGTTTTTTATAGGTTCAATTGCTTTAGTCGATTACCATCTATCTGCAAAAGTTATACATTTTGGCCTAGCTTGTCCAAGTGGATGGAACTTACTTAAGCTAACCTTAAACTTGTTTGAGGCGTACTACTGACCAGTGAATTTACAATAGAAAACATAATTGAATTGAACCAATATTTTAGATTAGGCATTTTTGGTTGTTAGAAATGTACATTGATACTCCAAGTAAAACAAGATTGTGAGTCTCTTCAGGCAGCGATTTCAAAGTTGTTTCTGTAATAGTAATGCACACTAATCATGGATCTGATACTGCGATGTAGATAATACCATATCATTTCTTTGATTGACAGTAATACCAGGAACATTTATCTATATAGTCTGTTTATTACGTGTATACTGCATTTTTTTAGAGCTCAAGTCTGTACTTTTTCGAACCATCTATTTGAAATTTTGTATGTCTTTAAACAGTTTTAGTCAATTATACTCTTCATCTCTTCAAGAAATTTTGCTATAGTTTTACACATCTGATCTGCCATTTCTTTTTTTAGGTTCTCTCGTCAGGCCAAAGGTTGTAAAAAGTGTTCACTATTGCCCTACAACTAATCAATTCACATCACGTGAGTATCGAGATATTACTTCCACTATGGGTTTACCCACAGGCTCCGTGTATCCAACCAGGGTAATAACAAACTCCCTATAGCATATCACAATTCACAACGATAATAAGTATTTATATCATTCATAATATTTTCTTCAGGATGACAATGGAAATTTGTTAGTTACTGAGTATGGGATGTGCAATTACAAAGACCATCAAACACTATCAATGCAAGAAGTCCCTGAGAACTCTGCCCCTGGCCAACTACCAAGAACCGTTGATGTAATTGCTGAAGATGATCTGGTTGACTCATGCAAGCCTGGAGACCGTGTGGCAATTGTCGGAATATACAAAGCTATTCCAGGAAAAAGTCAAGGCAGTGTTAATGGAGTATTCAGGTTTGTTCAAAGCCAGCAATAACGACCCCTGTTCCTTATAGCAAACAACGTCTATAATCTATAATATTAACTGATTTATCATGGTATGCAGGACTGTGCTTATAGCGAACAATGTTTCTCTGCTTAACAAAGAGGCAAATGCTCCAGTGTATAGTGCTGAGGACTTGAAACAAATTAAGCAGATATCTGAGAGAGAAGATACATTTGAACTTCTTTCCAGATCACTTGCACCTTCAATTTATGGCCATTCATGGATTAAGAAAGCAGTTATTCTACTGATGCTTGGTGGAACAGAGAAGAATCTGAAAAACGGGACTCACTTAAGAGGGTAAGGTGTCGTATTTTTCCCCCCATATTAAACATAGTAATGTAAAGTTAATTAAGTGTATGTTATCTGCAGTGATATTAACATGATGATGGTTGGGGATCCTTCTGTTGCCAAGTCACAGCTTCTTAGAGCTATTATGAATATTGCTCCTCTAGCAATATCAACGACAGGTCGAGGTTCTTCTGGGGTTGGTTTGACAGCTGCAGTTACTACTGATCAAGAAACAGGTAAGAGCACTTTAATAAATTGCAAAAAAAGCTGTATAAACATCAGTTTTTGTTGCTGAATTTTTAGATGTTTAAATTTATAGGAGAAAGAAGGCTAGAAGCTGGTGCTATGGTTCTCGCAGACAGAGGTGTTATTTGTATTGATGAGTTTGATAAGATGAACGACCAAGATCGTGTAGCAATACATGAAGTTATGGAGCAGCAGACTGTGACTATTGCTAAAGCTGGTATTCACGCGTCCCTAAATGCTCGTTGTAGTGTTGTAGCAGCTGCTAATCCTATCTATGGAACAGTAAGTAGTTTAAATACATTTTTTTAGTTACATCAGATGCTAATGTAAGCTATGTTTAACTTTATATACGTTGATTAACTCACTGCAGTATGACCGTTCAATCACTCCAACAAAGAATATTGGACTTCCTGATTCTCTGCTGTCTCGATTTGATTTGCTGTTCATTGTGTTGGACCAAATGGATCCTGTAATCGATCGGAAAATTTCTGACCATGTTTTGCGTATGCACCGCTTTCGGTCTGCTGCAGATGGAGGTAGGATTGTGTTTTGTTACAAGATTTTAACTACTATATGACCATGCTTCAAATTTCTTAACTTCAAGCAACATACCTTTTTTAGGCGAGGATTCAGTTTCGATGTATGGAAGGGAGGATGAAACTGATGCAGATGGTTCGGTTTTTGTTGAGTTTAATCGAATGCTCCATGGACAAACAAAAGGTAGGAGGGTTCATGTTGAAGCTCTGAAAATCAAGTTTCTTAAGAAGTACATACATTATGCGAAACACAGGATCCAGCCAGATCTCACTGATGAGGTAGCTTCTTTTCTGAAGAATTGTATTTCATCATCATTAGTTTAAAGCCTTCAAATTAAAAGTTAAAATCTACTTTTTATTAAGTGTTAATATGCAGTGATTTTTTTTTTGGAAAGCTATATTGCTAGATATTTGATATATGGTTAATTTTGTGAGATATTTGATATATTCTTTTATGTTCAGGCATCCGAGTACATCGCAACCGCATATGCAGAGCTCAGAAACACTGGTGGCAGTACAAGGGTTGGTGTTAACAGTCTACTATTTGTTTAATTTTCCATAAAGATGTGTCTGTTTCTCCATGATAATCAGGATGTTGATTTTTGTAGACTGGAGGAACACTTCCAATAACTGCCAGAACCCTGGAGACTATTATTCGGCTCTCCACAGCACATGCCAAACTAAAATTGAGCAAACAGGTACCTTAATCTTGTTTCCCTTCTATCTTGCTTCATGCTAACATGTCAAAACTGGCAATTTCTTTTTAGCGTTGGTCAAATAGACTGGGTTAAGTCGCCTTGATTTTGTATGAATAATGAATGCAAAAGAGAAATATATCACTAGCAATCTTAGTAGTTAAATAAAACTCTTTCGGAGGTTGTATGCGTATAATATAGTTAAAAGCCACTTTCAACAGTTTCCTTTTTAGCTAATTTTTTAGATGGACTTGTTTGTGACACAATCTAAATTGTCCCCATCATTAAGTAACTGGGTTGAAATTCCGACCTTGTTTTATGTTCACTTGAAGGCTCTTGTTTTGTTTTGTAGGTTTTGAAGTCTGATGTAGAAGCTGCATTGAAAGTTCTTAACTTTGCCATTTACCATCAAGAGTTGACTGACATGGAAGAGCGTGAGCAACAACAAGAGAAGGAGCAAGAAAGAAAGCGTAGAGCTGACGATGATGGAAATGAGCACGGTAACAGAAGAAAGGGAAAGCCTGATGCTGGTGATGCTACTAATACAGAGTAAGTACTTGACCAGATATAAACCTTCACTTAAATGAAACGACTAGTTGTAGGAGGTTCCACAATCCCATCTGTTGGTAATACATCATAAGTAGAGGTGACAGGTTCAACCCACTTTCTTGTGAATGGGTTAATTTTGGTCATGTTTTATCTTTAATGTGTTGAACGGGTCAAAGTGCCAAACGTCTCCGAAAGCATGGTGTAAATGCATAAAGCATTTTATTAAGTTATGTAGATCACATTGAAACAATATAAATTTTGACCCTATCAGCTTTGACCCATCTTCTAAAGCGGTTTTAGAAATTGAATTTCTCACAAGTATGCCACAAATTTTGGTTTCTAATGGATCTTTAACATAATACGAGTATTTGGAAAGTTGCAAATACTTGACCTACTTTTTCACTGTTTGTGTTAAAGTTTTACTCTCTCATAGTCGGTAGGAAAAAGTTTATTAACATTGATACAGAATGAAGAGGCATGTAAGGCATATATATTTATGGGTTGTCCAGCAGAAACAAAGACAGAAGTCGTTCTGTATTACCAATTCATTGCTGGTTTTGAACTTTGAGGATTATGTGTACATTGTTTTTCTGTGTTTTCTTTCATTTGATTCAAGTTGCAGTCTATTTAATAAGATCATATTTTTTCTTTTCTTTCAGGGATGCAGCTGAAGCAATGGAAGTAGATGAGCCTGCGGCAGCACCAACTATCTCAGCCGAGAGGTGTGTACCGGATTTTATTCTATCAAGTTCAAAGCTATTGTTTCAAAAACTATTCATCGTTACTATGAACAATTAAGTGTGAACCATAGTTTTCGTAATGGGTCTGTTCTTTTTGTTATGCAGGGTTGCTGCATTCAGGTCTGCATTTGAGCAGCATCGACATGAACAGCGCTTTGAGCAGATAACAATAGCAGAAATTGAGCAGGTGGTTAATGCTAGAGCAGCAGTACCTTACTTGAGGGCAGAGATCACGTTGCTTCTAGAGGTATATATGTTAATTTAATATTATTTTAGTTCATATATGTAAAGCTTCAGTAATCTAACATGCCGTTTCTTGTGTGCAGAGCTGGCGAGATGAAGGGAGGGTGATGATTGTTGATGATACTATTTATCCTACTTACTGAGAACATTTGCATGGATTTGTCAACTGATGTTCTTACGGTATTTGATTATTGATACCATGAATGTTTTTACTACCTCAGCTGTTTGTAACTTTTTAGGTCACCTAGTGTATGAACATCTACTTTTTCTTTTATTGTTTGGATAGTTGAGACTTATCCCCTTCTTGCAGTTGGTTACGGTATTTCCTTCTTTGGCAATTTTAGACAGCATGGTTAAGATATCTTAAAAAGATGCCTTATAAAGTTCAGTACATTATTATCTTCTCAAATCGAAAAAGAAATTTGGTAACAAATTTAGAGTTAAACTCTAGAAATACAAGTTTGAAACATAGTTATTAAGAAAACAACAGTTAAAAATAAATAAGATCAGGGAAAAAACTTTGAAGCCTTAGAAGAGGTAAGCCACGAAAGACACAATGGCTGCAAGTAACGCTGGTACTTGCAATGCCATTCCTGCACTCTCCATTGACGGGGAAGGTGCTGGTGCTGCTCCAAACTCCTGAGCCATGGTACCGGAACTGGTGAAGGCCATTAGGACTATCATTGTAATGGCGAGAACAGTGGCTAACTTGGCACTTCCCATTTTCTAGACAGTCTTTTGTGTGTATTTACTTATAGAGATAAATTGGTTTTATGGTTCGTATGAGTGGGATGCAAGTGTAGTGGGATTAATGGCTTTTATAGGAGTTGTTTAGTGGGATTACTGGAGGAATCTAACAGCTAATGACATGGTAAATATTGTTTTTAAATTAAAGGCTTAATCATTTGGCAGAAAGTGGGCATCATATCAACTCCATTTGGCCATTGTCTGTTAGGCTGGACAAATTTATACACCTTGATACCTCACTCTTTGTGTGTGACTTGTATTCTTTGATATGTTAAAACTATAATTTATTCTGAGTTCAGACTAATTAGTAGGATCTTTTACTTCAGTTCTGATATATAATGATCTTTTGGGACTATAAACCAAAGTGTCATGTAGGTGTTGAGTTTCTTAATATTACTAGTATTATTTAACATGAGTGATGGATTACTTCTTTGTACTCGAGATATTAGTCTCCCTTTACAGTCGATGTTTCATTTCTAGCAAAGTAAGATTAAACTTTACCACTGTAACCTTTTGGGCACTCGTTTCTCTTTCAAACATTTTGTAATCTTCACTTTTGTGTTCTGTGCTTCGTTTCTTTTGTATGCGAATGTTCTCATTTTTACCAGTTAGTAGAGTGAATAGTGTCTTGTCTTCATTGAAAATTGGCTCAATTATTTATTTATTTATTTATTTTTAAAATTTATATTTTAATTAAGTGATCGACATTTTGAATAATGTGAGTCATGTGGGTGTTATTATTAATCTTTTTGAGGACATATACATATACATTACCAAGAATGAGAAGGTGTGAGTTATATCTGTATCTTATCAAATGGATTGAAAAGCTATTAACATATGTTACTTTCACCGCAAGTATAATATATTTTGTGTCACACATTGCACGAAATGTGGGTAAAAACACTACATGGTAGATTAGATGTGTGACGAGACAAAGTTCGTCGCTAAACTCATCACAACGACTTAGTATATAAATTCAGACTGGTCAACTAATGTTTTTCGTCCTGTCTCAATTTTTTTTTTTTTTTTTTTTTTTTTTTTCAACTTTGACCCATAAAATATTTTTTTTTGTGTTAAATAATTCTTGATATAAAAAATATATGAATGAATTGAATACTTTCATTGGTATAAGTTTTTTCAAAGTATTAAATAACACAAACAAAAATACTTAAGATTAAAGTTGTAAAAGAAATACTTTAAAAAATCAAAACTTGAGATTTTTATTTTAAAATGGTGGGAGTAATTAAATATCGTAACATTATTATAGAAAATTGTAGTAAAAGTAAGTTGCGCTCTCCTAACAAGTGTACATGACACTATTACATATGTCGCTAAACCACTATCTTACAGTGTTTTAAGGTTTTTTGTTGACTAGACAACCCCGCCCGGAGCAAGAGAAGTAAGCTTAGGCTGCACATATTAGACCCGATTTCAATTTGACCAGTTTGCCCTCTTATATGTAAAATCTAAAAATAACTTATTCCTATTCGTCGTAAACCAAAGGCATATTAAACTAAGTTCTTACGGAGTCTTGTCCTAAAGTTCCATGCGTGACTGTTTCCATGAACTAACTTAAACCAGAATGCATTTGTCTCGTTTTTCAAATTTATTATTATTACTTTTTAAATATGTTCGTTAGTCTTTATGATATCGATATTCTCTTATGCTTGCACATTTACTGACACTTAAACGGTGTAGATTTTTATTTTTTTTATTTTTTTTTTTTATTATTATTTTTTTTTTTAATAAAAAACTAATACGGACTACTTTTTAAGTTTGTGTGATTAGTCTCGAGCTTTTTAGTAACCAAAGTGTTAAAAGTCGTTCTCTAATTGTCTTAAGATCTTTGTTTTGTTTTATTCTAGTGACAAATTTTATTATTCCTTTCATTGCTGCTTAGTATATCGTTTATTCTTATCCGTAAAGAAATTTGATATTCTGAAAGACAATGCATAGGTATGTTTGCATTGCAGAATCAAAAGAATATATAGAAGTCCTCAGCTATACTGCCTATACACTTTATATAAATATCTTCAAAATTTTACCTGAAACTTATTTCCTACACATGATATGGAAATGATATTTACAACAACATTTGTTGCTCAATTCACACGGGTTATGCAATTTTATAGTTAAGTCTAACAGATTTAGTAAAAATTATTGTTATGCTTCAAATGAGGGCGGTCTATAGCTTACTAATATTTGTGAATGAATAAGTTGTGACATTTAGAGGTTAAATTCATGCATGCATATAATAAGGTGATACCTATACTATATATAGTAACCATGAAAACTTTTAAATCTTCATCTCATGTTAAAATCAAGTTCAGTTACAAAAGAAGAGTTAAACTCTAGAAATACAAGTTTGAAACATCAAATTCATAAAGAGACCATAAACTGTAATAAGGAATTAGATGATTGAAAAAGCCACAAATCGAGCTTTAGAAAAGGTAAGCAACCAAAGACACAATGGCCGCAAGTAGAGCAGGCACTTGCAACACCATTCCAGCGCTCTCCATTGACGGGGAAGGTGCGGGTGCTGCCCCAAACTCCTGAGCCATGGTTCCGGAAGTGGTGAAGGCCATTAGGACTATCATTGCAATGGTGAGAACAGTGGCTAGCTTGACACTTTCCATTTTACTGAGTGTTTTTCGTGTATAGAGAGAGATCGGTTTTTGTGGTTTGTATGGGTGGGAAACAAGGGCTGTGGGATTAATGGATTTTATAGCAGTTGTTCAGTGAATTAGTGG
This sequence comes from Artemisia annua, assembly GCA_014162995.1. Lineage (NCBI taxonomy): Eukaryota > Viridiplantae > Streptophyta > Magnoliopsida > Asterales > Asteraceae > Artemisia > Artemisia annua. Next base: position 56,265 of record LBNU01013145.1, on the reverse strand, counting down.
GATTATTGGAGGAATCTAACAGCTAATCACATATTAAATATTATTTTCGTAGTGAAGGCATAATCATTTGACGAAAGTGGGCATCAAAGCAAACTCTTAATTGGCCGGCCACTGTCTGTAAGGCTGGACATATTCACACACCTTGATGGCTTGATACTTTAATCTTTGTATGTGATTTTATTTATTTGTGTGATAAATAATAATACGAAACCGGACTTGAGTCAAGTGAGCTGAAGTGGATTCATTGATGTGAACCGTTCGATATTCTAATAGATATTCTTTTCAAAGAATCGATGTTTAGGAAATGTACTACTAACAACATTTGGAATGACAAACTATAACACTGATGCAAGTTATGGATATTTCTAAAGTTCAGTTTATTAATAGGATTGTAGGAGTGAAGAATTAGTTAGTTCTCTCTACATTGGTTTATTACTCTCTCTTTACAGCCCTACTATACGAGTATGCTCCTAATCTCATGTACGTGTCATTTTTTTATGCTTTAAGAGATGATCCAACAAATTTTGCTCCTTTTTTCAAAGTAAGATAAGTGTAGTCATCCATAAATCCGTGGTTTCGTCACTAATGACAACCAAATGGTTTGCTACACATGAGAGAGTTAACAACTTTTATCTAGAGAGATTTCAGAAAGTGTTGGTAAAAAGCAAGAATTTTCTTCGAAAGGTGGTAAAAAGGAAGAATTCTACTACTCTTCTAATATTGAGTTTCTGTAAACTTGATAAGCAAACACTTCTCTGTTTCTCATTAAAGGCATATATGTTCGCAAAAGACATAAGCAATACTTGAGTTTTTGGATCATTGTTGAATTGATGAAACTAACCTAGCTTTTGTTTTGGTGATGCATTTTCGTTGAATCCTTGTATCTTTTATTTTCTTTTCTTACTTTTTCTTGTATATATTTGAATACTAAAACAAAACGTATACATGTTCTTATTTTTAATAAAACCGCGATACTCCCTCCATTTCTAGCAGAGAAAGATTTTATTATTCACATTAACATGATTAATTAGTTTCTACTCTTAATTGTATAAAAAATTCCATAAATTTTCACCTGAAACCTTTTTATTATAAAACTTAAAAAGAATATTAAAGCATTGAAGTTGGGTTATTAGTTAGGGTTAATGGCATATAATAACAACGTATTTTTCCATTTGTGTCATTATCAGATGTGAACTAAAAATATTACCACAATACCCATCGAACTTTGCATTTTTTTGCCGATATCAGCAACTTCATCATTTTTACTTTCAAAATTCACGTACATGTCATGCCCCTTTTTTTTGTACCGTTAGGTTCCATGTCAGCCCCTTAATACACACCGTTAGGTTGTATATGTTAGTGTTAGGGTTATATGTGTTTTGATTGGGGAAGACAACCTAACGGTACCGGCTGACATGGAACCTAACGGTACAAAAAAAGGGGCATGACATGTACGTGTGTCACATGACGTGAATTTTGAAAGTAAAAATGGTGAAGTTGCTGATATCGGCACAAAAATGCAAAGTTTGATGGGTATGGTGGTAATATTTTTAATTCATATCTGATAATGGCACAAATGAAAAAGTACGTTGTTATTATATGCCATTAACCCTATTAGTTATTGCACTCAAAAAATTCCTATAGTTAGGTTTAACATCAGTACAGTGTTGGCTATATATATTTATTTTTGAATGAAGATAGTGCAGCTTACTAGTTTGTAAATGAATTAGTTAGTTATGTCGTGATCAAGTTATTGCAGATTTGCAGGTTAACTTCATGATGTATACGTAAAACCACAAAAATTGTAAGATATTTATCATCTCACGTTAAAAAGAACATCGGTTACAAATGAAGATTAAAACACTAGAAATACAAGTTTGAAACATCAAATTTATAAAGAGAACATAGGTTTGTAATAAGAAATTAGATGCTTGAAAAGTGACAAATCTAGACTTAGAAGAGGTAAGCCACCAAAGACACGACAACCGCAAGTAACGCAGGGACTTGCAACGCCATTCCTGCGCTCTCCATTGACGGAGAAGGTGCAGGTGCTGCTCCAAGCTCCTGAGCCATGGTTCTGGAACTGGTGAAGGCCATTAGGACTATCATTGCAATGGTGAAAGAAGTAGCTAGCTTGACGCTTTCCATTTCAGTGATTATTTTTTGTGTGTTTGTTTACTCGTAGGGAAGTATTTGTTTTTATGGTTTGTATGAATGGGAAATAGGTTATGAGATTAGTGGCTTTTATAGCAGTTGCTCAGTGAATTAGTGGGATTATTGGAGGAATCTAACAGCTAATCACATAATAAATATTATGTTCTGGGCAAAGGCATAATCATTTGACAGAAAGTGGGCATCAAAGCAAACTCTATAGGCCACTGTCTGTAAGGCTGGACAAATTCATACACCTTGATGCTTTACTCTTTGTATATGATTTCAATTTATTTTTTGTTATAAATAATGATACAATCCGTACTCGAGTCAAGTGAAGTGGATTCTTTGACGTCAACTTTTCTGCTAATATAGATTTTCTTCTAAGAGAATCAATACTTAGGAAATGTACTACTAACAACATTTGAAATGACTAACTGTAACATTGATTCAAGCTTTGAATTTCTAAAGCTTGGTTTATTAATACGATTGTTGGAGTGAAGGATTAGTTCTCTGTACATTCATTTATTACTCTCCCTTTTATGGCTCTACGAGCATGTTCTCATAATCTCATGTGTAGTGAATCAAGGTTCTAATGTACTATAGCACCCATTTCTTCGTTCTGTGCTCTATTTTTTATAAGTATACTTCAGTTATAATCATACATAAATAGGTGGTTTCGTCACTAACGACGACCAAATGGTTTGCTATCTTGTTCCTGCCTATATTGATTGAATGAAAAAACACAATTGAAAGACCACAATATACAAACTAATATACTTGATTATTATTGAATTGTGATGATTACAAGGATCAACTTCAAACCTATTTATACTAGATGAATCGATGCTTCACAAGAGACGCAACGTTTCACAAATCGTTATAAAACCTTCTAACCGTTGTAACCCTACACTAATAACCGTTTCTATCCTCTAATGACCCATATTGGCCCATATTGACCCAGCCCATATCCTATCTAATACTTACAGGCTTTACAAATTACAGAAACTAAATACATTAATTAACTACTGAACCATAATCCTAATTGATCCAAGAGATTATCTCCAACATTCACTCCCCTAATCGCTTGATCAATTAGTGTGCTACACTTCTTGTAATCTTTAATCCTTGTAAATGATGACAAAATCATCTTGTTCATTCTTAACAGCATCCGTCTTCATGTCACCATTTCCAGCATCCTGTTTATCAACAGTAGCCTTCTTTGATCCACCTTTCATCTCCTTTTCTCTAGCTTCTTTGTCACATGCATCAAACTTCTTACAGAATTCGTGGTGCATCACAACTAGATCCAAGTAACTAACATAAACCATTCTTAAGTTTACTTCAAGGCTGCTATGGAATCCCAGATTCATAGCAATTGCTTTCCATTTATTCTCCTTGCTTACCACTGCCTTTCCTCCATTCTTTTTCACAACCATGTAAAGATCAAGTAAATCTACCTTTCTTCCATTGATCTTTGGTGGCATTTCTTTATCATATTTAAAATGCTCGTTATGGTACCATTTAATCATTTGATTAAATGCCTTGCTTATCTCCTTCTTGTGTGCAATAACCAGTTCTTCATCCATGATGTCTAAGAACCATATCATCTTTTCAATAGACCCAATTCTTCCAAATACTTTTGATACTATTTCACTACTGCATTCTTCTTCCCAATCACTTGTTATGATTACCAAATCATCTTCTCCATATGTCCCACTTTCAGCGTCCGAGTCTCTCTTGCAATTGGTTTCTTTCTCAATACTTGTACTCCTGCATGATCCATTACTCGCAGTGCCATATTCCCTTGATGGTCCAACCTGCAGTCCACTTGTGATGCCCCTTTCATTCTGTCTAGGCCCATCACTATTCCTGATCTTGCTCTCTTCTTCGTACACAATGTCTAGTATTCCTAGATACTCTTCATACACACCCCTAAACTTAACCCAGTCAAGTTCATTAAAACCAAAACTACATGCTACTTCGACCCATCCACTTTCACTGTCCACCACTTCAATTCCTCCCATACACTGAATCAACCTATATAATTCGAATAAGTCTATCTCCACATCCATTATTGTTGGTGGCATAGGTGCATCAAATCTGCAGCCTATATAACTTTGATTGAACCATAACACCAAATCCTTCATCTTTCTTTTGAACAACTCCCTGTTCCTATTTGCAGTCATGTTGTCCCTCAACATGTTCATGAACATCGTGTATCCATCAAATGAGTTTACATCGATGGTTACAATCCTTCCCTTCCATAGTACTTTTTCTGGTCTCTCCATCACACTTTTCAATGTGTTTATCATAACTTCACCTTTTACTTTTCTTGAAACCCGCCTCGCTGTTGAAAATCAAATCCGCCTAGCAAATAATTGTCACGTCCGCTTCCTGCTAATGACAACTATTGTCCGCTTCATCGCTATTGACAATCAAACCCGCTTCTCCGCTGTTGATCTTGATCAATCCCGCTATTCCGCTGTTTCTGTATTGCTTTTCCCAGGTTTTGAACCTTTGGCTCTTCATACCAATTCTTGTTCCTGCCTATATTGATTGAATGAAAAAACACAATTGAAAGACCACAATATACAAACTAATATACTTGATTATTATTGAATTGTGATGATTACAAGGAACAACTTCAAACCTATTTATACTAGATGAATCGATGCTTCACAAGAGACGCAACGTTTCACAAATCGTTATAAAACCTTCTAACCGTTGTAACCCTACACTAATAACCGTTTCTATCCTCTAATGACCCATATTGGCCCATATTGACCCAGCCCATATCCTATCTAATACTTACAGGCTTTACAAATTACAGAAACTAAATACATTAATTAACTACTGAACCATAATCCTAATTGATCCAAGAGATTATCTCCAACAGATGCAGCACCTATCCACACGTGATCAGTTGGACCCCCACTTGCAGATCGACCCCTTCCCTGGACGTGAGCAGGACTACCCACCTTACGGGTACTATGGATACCTCCCTCCTGGCTATGACTACCGACAGGGTCCCCCTCCCCAGTGATTTGATTTGTCTTGTGATGTATTTGAACAATTTTATTATTGATGTATGATTTGAAACAATTGGTCTGTAATAGCTTAGGATATGGCCTCTGTTGGCCTTTGGACAATTTATTTTTATGTATGTAGGATTTGGCCTCTATAGGCCTTGAACATTTATTTCTTTTATGGTATTTATGGTTGTTTATTAAATTTGCAAGCTTTATGCTTTGTGCGCTTATTTGTTTGTTTGTTTGATTTTATTTGCTTCCGTAAGTAAGTTATATTTCTTGTTATTGATTCATGCTTCAAACTAAATTGTGAAAATGCTTTATTTTATTTTTAACTTCGTCTTAATTACATATAAAGGTATTTTGCAAAAGCTAAGTGTAAGGAAAATCTAAATCGGTTTATATAGAACGAATGAACATGAATCATAACAATGAAATTAGCATACATATTAGTATTTGTTTGAGTCAAATGCTTGTATCGAGTCATAATGAATTTTTGCAGGAATTCCAGGAAGTAAGATCTAGTTTTTTCCAGAATTTTTCCCGGAAACTTAACATGAGAATTCTGTCAGAACTTTCTGACGGCGTCAGGATTAACACCCGACGGCGTCAGGTTATCATTTTCTGCAATTTTTGAAAGTTTTGTATTTTTCCGGAAACCTAAAAAGTTTTGTCAATTCTTTAACTTATAATCCCCAGGAATTCTGCAATATATTCATTCCACAAGCATTATATCTTATTATATAGATTTTACCGCCGATTTTACGCGAGGTTGGCCTTTATTTTTTTCAGGTTAACAGGTTATTTTGGACAAGAAGACGTTTATTTTTTGACCATATCTAATATTCAAACGATGGCCACTCATAACTGATATCCAATTCCCCTTTTGTTAACTTTACTTTATGATATATGATGTCTTAACTTCATAAAAAAAAATGTATAATATGTATATGTACGTTTTTGTCTTTTGTGATATATAAATTAAACACTAACTAAGATGATATTGGGTGTTTATATCTCATAGTTGCTTGCTAGCTTAATTGTGATATATGAAATCTTCCTTCATTAATATCTATTTTAATGTTAGAATAAGTTTCTTAGGTAGCATTTGTGTTATCATTTTAAATGTACAGGTCACAACATTTTTTATAAATAATAGATAAACAAGAGCTTTTTTAAAAAAATGTCAGGTATTATTATTATTATTATTATTATTATTATTATTATTATTATTATTATTAGAGAATTCACATTGTTGTGGCATATTTATAACATATAGTTTAATAGTATATACTTAATATATACCTTAGGTTAATTTCAAAAGGGTCAAATAAAATGTGAATCCAGGTTTTATGGTTTAAGTCACGAGTTAGGTCAAGGTCAAAGTTGACTAACCAGATTAGGTGACGGTTCTCACAGTATCACCCCGTTAGAAGAATTTCGTCCCGAAATTCAATCAATTTCTACTACTTAGAATTATGTTACCGAGTATGAGTTGGCTATTTGGTTTACGTATAATCAGTGCGTTCTCAAGCATATTCATGTCTACCGTTCGAAATTCAAACATAAAATCTTATGGACTGATAAATCAGTTAATCATTTGCAAGCCATTTCTCAAGGCTCAACACATTTTAACCACCAATAATTTGAGGGTATTTTAACAAGGAAAGGATCTTCTTGGTTTAGGTTGGAAAGTTCGCTAATGAAGCTGCTAAAACACAGATCCAACGACCCAACTAATTATAATTGAGTGAACTACTCCGGTTGCTCTTAATGCAATTGAGTCAATGCTTGAATGAAGAGCCCAATAAAGGCCAAAGTTAAAATGAAAGGATTGGAAATCGAATTTGTACACAAATGTTGTGGTAGGAATTTATAACTATTGAGTTATCAGATTTTCATGGTGAAAGCATTGTCCAACCTTGAGCAAATTTTTCGAAAACCTTAAGCTAGATAAAAACTTGACTCCAAATCAACCCCATAACTCATCAAACAAGAACTGTCATGAAATTAAGTTAATAGCTAAGAGTTGTTATGTAGCCCAACGTTTTTGATAAATTGGCTCAAATTCAGGAGTAGCTCCAAAATAAAGTAACAAGTATGTATCAACAGATTGAATTGGTGAGATTAGTGAAGAAAAATTGGCAAAGGCGATAAGGAAGAAATTTTGGTTCACGAGGTTACAAAGACATGCCTTGAAAAAATGATTTTCTTAACTTGGAGTAAGAGTAATTAAACTTCAAGGGCATGGAATGAATTTCATTGAGCTGTCTCATTAAACGGATAATCAGGTAGTTACCAAGGGAAGAAGAATCATTTGCTCTATATCCGGTCTTTATCAAAACTCAAATTGGTTTGAAATAATTGCAACACCAAAAATTTTGTACAAGAAGTAGAGATACGTAGTGTTGCTGGTATGATTGAAAAATGCGTCGCTTGAAATTAGACTAAATGAACACAAGAATAGACAAGTGTAAGTAGCCGATATAAGAAAGAAAGAAAAAAAAAGATTTGACCCGCATTAGGCAAAGAAGGATGATCTAACTTTTAACCATACATGCACAAAATGTAATATGAGATGTAGATTCGGCATGAATAATTGTCTTTTCTTGAGGTTGCCAATACAATTAACTTGTGAATATTGTGGTTCTTGTGGACACACTAAGGACTTTGAATTTGTCAAAAGAAAACGGGCGATGATATGTGTTGATATTGGAAGAGCCAAGATGACAAGAAAAATGAAGCATCTAAGTCAACAAAGATGAGCTCTTGAAATGACTGACGAGGAACCAATGAAGCGCCTGGTGTAATGTTAGGTACATATTTTGTCAATAGCATACTTACTCGCGTTCAATGTTTTAGTGCCAAAAGATATTTTGTGTCTTCTACTTTATACTATCACATGAATCTTAGAATTTAGAAACCGGATAAAATGCCAATTGTAGAGTTTGTGGATGTGGAAAACAAATGGTCATAATAAGTTGTCAAATCATGTCCATTTTTTTTGTAATTTATAAAAAAAATGTAGCTTTTCGTCTTTTGTCGGGATTAAAGTTACAATATTTGCTTTTCGTTATTTTGTCGGGTTTAATTTAAAAATATTTTTATATAATAAAATGTTTTAGGTTATAAAACATTTATTTTTACACGATGATTTTCTAGCGTGTATTAAGTTGTCAATATGAATGGTTATCGTTTTAATTTCCGGTTTTTAACTAGTTACGTTATAATGTCTAATTCTAATAAGTCTCAACCGTTAGTAATACGTCTTAATCAATTTATCAAGTATTTCAGTCTTACTTGTTTACAAGTTACTGGTTTTCATATTGGGCTTACTTGTTTACAAGTTACTGGTTTTCATATTGGGATATCTAGCCCGATTAGTCCAATTTTACCAAGAAGTTTAGTCCAAGCTTATTTATACCATGGACCCAACAATAATAATCCTTTTAATAAGCGAATTTATTTTCCAAGAATCGAGGAAGAAATAGTATGTCCTAGTAGGATTCTTTACAGTCGTATCTATGAATAAAAAGGACAATTACTGACTATAAAAATCGTAGAAGTGGAGGTTTAAAAATGATATATATGTTACGAAGATTACCTAATGGGTGAAGAAATGTTGTTTAATTATTTGGCTTATGATAACTGGAAAAAAATTTTTTTTGGATGTGCTTATTATGAAAAGATGTTATGCTAAAGTCAATGATGAGTTGTTGGAGACAACACGAGATCGAATGGGCGCTTCAGAGGTACAAGATCTGATGAGGTAATTGAGAGAGTTGCTAGAAAAGAGAGTTGCTAGAAAAGCTGGTTCGTATGATTTCATTATGTTTCTTGAGTCATGTAGTGTGAAAAGATGAACCAAACTCGGAATGCACAATGAGTTTTGTCGTAACTTGTAACACATGACAAGAACCATGGTTGTGTATCGTCGTAGTGAAAGAAAGTTAGTGGTTATGCATCAAGGCAACAAAAGAAAATAAAAAGGGATATCCAACTCGCGCCATGGATTTGACAATCGTAGACTTGCTTTGAAATTTAAGAATTTACCTCGTTTGGTACTTGGTATTATACTGACCAAGAATGTCTTACGTACATTTTTCATGGGAAAGATCTCATACTAATACAAATAAAGTGAATGAGGTTAATAAAGATTTGACGAAGGTGATACCTTCCATATCCAGGAGAAGTAAATGTAGTTGCTATGTTCATGAGTAAAAAGGAATGAGAAGTATTAATTAGAGTCTGAACAATAAGAAAGGACATTACTACGTGTCTCATAGCTGATATAAGCAAAATTTAGAGAAAAATCGTTGAAGTGAAGTCATCAAGGAAGAACGTGTAATTAAGCATGTATGACTAGTTGAAGTTGATGATCAATGAATCGAAAAGGTTCAATGATAGAATCTGAGTGTTAATGTTTGGTTATATTCGGAAGTTATTTAAGTAAAGCTCATGAGTTTAAAGTATCCAACACATCCAGGTAGTACTAAGATATATAATCACTTGTAGTTGTTGTATTAGTGGTCTGGAAATGAATGAATCAATGAGATACTATGTTGAAAGGTGTTTGACTTGATTACAAGTGAAAACTTAGACATCATAATCCTTATTGTAATCTTACAGTCTATTGATATTCCAATGTAAAAGTGATATCGTATTTAAAAGCAACCAAGTTGTCTAGAAGTTAGGAAAAGAGTACAATACCATAAAGTAATTGTACATTGATTGTTTAATTCAACACATCCTCCAACAATAAGAGATTCTTACCAAATAGAATGAGTTAAGAAAAGTTGTTCATCGTAGAAAGTGTTATATCATGATATCTTATTATTGACAATCTCATATCAAAGTGTATTCAGGCTTGCTCACAAAGTGAAAGGTATAGGGAGACGAGGGATAATTACTTGATCATTAAATTAGTGTTTCAGAATAGCCAAAATAGCTTAATCTATATAGGATTCTAAAAGTGAAATCAATATGACCTTCCAACAACGCATTGTTGGGATGCATCCAAAACAGTGCTCCGATAGCACGACTGATAAAAGGCATACTAGGAAGTACAGTCTAACAAACCAGACAAAGCATGACAGAAACAAGGCATCCTCAACTCTAGTTGTGGATCATGATGTAACACGTATATGATGATGATAGAATGCATAACAACATAGATATGAATGCAAATAAGCATATAATGCAAAGAAACATGCACACGACTCATGCAATTTTAGGTGAACTAGGGTTTGTGTCCAACCAAACATGATAAAGGTAACTACCCCCATCATTCCATGATCCCTCCTGAATTAGGCATAGTTGATCAGGCTATGCATAATTTAGGAAAAATGATGAAATGCTCAGGCTAGCTGACTTGTACCATGTTTGGGGTTTTACGAAAACTTTAGTTTGGTTATAGTTGGGGTTTTTATTTTAGAAAAACCGGCATTCTCTATAACCTTAGGCTCTGATACCATTCTGTCACACCCCGCTAAGAGCGGAAACACGAGGTGCAACGAAATGTAATCAACGCATAAGATAGTAGAATAACACCATATATTATTTAAGAAATAAACTTATAATGTTACATAAAGATTTTTATACAAATTGATAAATAAAAACATAAGTCTTAAATTGATTCAAATGTAATGTCTTTAGGAACAAAAGTCTTGACTAGGTCAACTCGGTCTTGAAATGAGAACAAAGTATAACTTCGTAATGCAATGCCTTCATTAAATCACTATCGATCACCTGAAAATGATACTCTAAAATGTCAACATAAAGTTGGTGAGTTCGTGAGTTTAAAGTAAACATAAACCAGTTTGCCATGCATAAGTGTTTGAGACAAGTGTGCATATAAATGAAGCATAGGGCAAGTAGCACAAATTGAATAACCATCATCACAAATTGAATACCACACATTGAATATACTGATAACATGCAAAGCCTACCAGCTGGAGCTACTACATGAGTCTTGAATAAACTTGAATAACCATAGTGTGTCAAGTGGAAATAAATCCATGACATATTGAATATACTGATAACACTACTAAAGCACCTAGCATAATTATAAGCACACACTTGTCTAATAGGAATAAAAGTTGAGCATAGCATAAAATGAATTTGAGTATCATTCTCCCCCAAGGAAAACATAAGTGAAAATGGGGCCACGAAAACTCACCTTGAAGCGGATGAGACAAGGTGACAAGTCCAAGCAATAATCTTAGAAATCAACGCCAATGAAAGAACACTCGGAAACACAACTACATCCCTTCGAATGGTCTACCTGAATTAAGAATTGCTTATTATATTGGAGTCTAATATCTTTTAATGTCGTAACCGATTATATGTTTAATACTTATAGTTATTCATTAATGGGATTAGGGTTTCATTACTGAAATTATGTTAACATGTGCTTAAGAGTATCCGTACCTGAACAAGTGCCTAAAGATGTCTAGTGTCATACAGATCCATCAATATCCTCAACATACAAGTCTACAAGAGAATTTAATCCTACGTTAATTTTATGCTCCAAGCGTTCTATTCTTGTTGACATGCTTAGTTACAATCTTCTTTTACCAAACAAGTTCTTTATTTGATCTTATGATCAACAATTTAAGACATGACTTCTATGTTCCATATAAAGATATAATTGTTCATAAAAGTAGTTAATGTAATATTAGATATAACCAAAATGTAGCTTTAACGGTTGAAAGAATTCAGGTAAAAAAAATAGTAATTAATTCATTAATATGTGATCACCCATATGTATTTTACTTATATAGATTAAATTTGCACACAATGCTATTAAGATGGGACCAACTATGTATAACCCCATGAAGACGTGAGTCTTCTTCTTCGCCAAAATAATGCAAAAACCTATTTGCATGCATAGACTTGTGTAAAAAAATCATTATACGTCAATAAACATGCGTAGTATACATGCATGCATAGATTTAGTTTTTCACAGGTAGTCAACATGCTTAAAACCCAAAAACGATTTCGACTATGATTCTTATCTATAGGTTTCAAAAATTACTCATTTAACATGATACTTAACAAGTTAACATAATATATTTGGTCCATACAATATAGTAGATTTAGATAACGACTGAACTAAAAAAAACATCATTTCGCCACACATATGACCCATGCATATGCAAATCGTATATATATTTTATTCCACACTTGAGCTATATATGTTTTAAATTTCCATTCGATTCTTTAATATCTGTATATATATATCCTATATCATCTTAGCGACATCGATCTATTAAGACGTGGAGATGGAGTAGACATATTACGATGAACAAATAAAACATGAATATGATTCTAGGATTTACCTCCGAGCCAAACAAGACAGTTATAGATCAAAACAACCATGAGTACGAACACCAGCTTGAATATATTGGAATTAGAGAGAAAACATGAAATGGAGTTTATTGAAGTGAAAAACTTAATGACCAAATGGTCTATTACATGGTTTATATACAGAAGAGAAACAGAGTAAGAGAGGGAAAGTCAGTTACTTGTGTAACTGTCCTTTGACCCTGCGTTGACTAATCTACAAAACTAATATCTCACTAATATAGACAACACTAAGACTATCACATGTTATCACAGTTCTTCAAACACTTTGTATGATGTAGATAGCTTGTTGACATCTGGTCCTTTGTGTTCATTGAGNGCCCAAATTCTAGGTGTTCCAAACCATGGCACTTGCCTCTACTCCGACAAGCACTCCCTTGTAACCCTTGATACTCTCATGGACTGAATCCATCCCTACAACACTCCTCTTGTATCCAAGGATGTTATCTGCAACCACCTCTTTGTTAGAACAATCACCACTAGGAGAACCCGAACCGGGAATGAAGTTTAAAAAGATCCATACAGAATGGAACTCAATGAACTCATGCCCCAATTCAAGAAATGGGAAGAAATCCTCCGTGCCAATGTCATTAGCACTATAGGAAACCGGGACCATATAAACCTTTGCCTTTGCTATATGATGTACTCACACTCCGTTAGGCAACCCTTCAACCTTGCCTATTACATGGCAAAGAGAATGGCCGACATTCCCGTGCAAGGCACAACGGCTATGCCGTATGGAATGCTCTTGACCCGCCTTTTTAGGTTCATCTCACCCATTCCTCCAACTCCTAGAGGTCTTCGCCTAGAGTACACTCTTATCCCATACACCTTTGCTCCACTTAGTGATAAGAGAACCTACCTAGCCCAAGGGAAACGTCCTCACCCTCCTACCTCTTCGTCCTCCTCTTCAATGAGTGAGGATGAAAATTTGCCTAACTCTAGACTTCCTCCACTAGAATACAATTCCCAACTTCCGGAAATCCCGAATGAGTCGGCGGAGTTCAAGCAAATGAAGGGCATGTTCAAGAACATGGGGAGGTTCCTTGGAAAGATCAAGAAGAAGTTGGACCGTCAATGAGTGCGGGTGTGTAGGAAAATAAGAGTGTTTGGCACAAGGTGTCATTTGAACAATTTGGTCGGTTGAACAATGTTTGTGATATATTTGTGTGTTGGTAGGTTGTTTAAGACAATTTGGAACATGTATTAACTAACTTTGATGCAGGACGACAACTTTTGGCTAGTTGTCAAATTTTCAAGTATATGAAAATTTCACTAAGTATAGTGGAATTCGCTAGCCCCCGGTCAAAGTCATACCATATGCGTGTTTACATGTCCAATTTTTGCATTTCCTAACTAGATATGAATTATATTTTTAGTTTTAGGAGTTTTCGAAAAATTCGGAAATCATCTTGCGGGTTAAAAACCCGGACTGTCTACTTTTTCAGCACCGGCGGATCCCTCGTCAGGGTTCCGCCAGTTCAAAACCTGGGTGTGCAGGTTTATGCCTCACGGAAACAGCGGAACCCTTGTCAGGGTTCCGCCAATATTCCACGAGGGTTCCGCCGAACTGCCCAGAAGTTTTTCAACCATTTTCAAATTTTGGACAACCACACCACTTCTAATCCACATTTTAGGATAGAAAACCATTCCTTGTT
>LBNU01013145.1:18088-36529 GCA_014162995.1 Artemisia annua | reverse complement strand
ACATTCGTCCCTCTATCAATCACATATACACCCATCAGAGTTATTCTTTGTCAACAAGCCTATATTGTAACGAGACACTCTCACAAATAGCTCATAAATACTAAACGACACGACATATACTGGTGAACTATGAAATCATTACCTCAAACCAAGAAAGTATATCACACAACATACATTACCAGTTAATTGTTCAGATTACCAAAATCTGCTTAGTATCCACATATTCAACCGAGTCACCCAATATTTTATTCATAACACAAGAATTATACCCTAGCGAATTTCGCTACGCAAACAGACATATATACCAACAAATTACATTCCAGGAAAAATCAACATATACAGAACCTTCTCAGACAGAACACTCTGACGGCGTCAGGAAGTCCCTATAACCTGACGACGTCAGGTGCAAAAACTGGAATTATTACATCTCAGAAGATTGAAAGTCTCAACTAACGAGACATTCCGCTAAGAATGTATACAATATACTCAAACCCCCATCATATAGAATTCTACAGTGAAATATCGATCACTGAACAAACTTCATTTCCACAAATGCATGCTAAAAATAAACAATACTAAAACCACAATAAAAACAATATCCACATGCATCATCAGTAAATAAAAAAAACAACGTATAAAAACAAACAGAAAAAAACCAAAAAACACTAACAACAATCAATCAACAGACAAAAAAACAGATCCAACAGTAAATACCAAAAAAAGAATAAAAACATAACGAATGAAATAAAACTCTCAATAAATAAAAAAAAAACAAGACATACCCTCACAATAAAAGTATAGAAATCTCCTACCCACATGCCGAAAACTTCCTCTAGATTTCTCTGTCAGATAGTTTCCATGCTATACAGGTTATTGAATAAACGGAGATTGCAATGCAATAACAATACCTCCAGAGACAATAAGGCGAAAATTGATAGTTCTGTGCTTCCTGGAGGACCGATACTAACCGTAAAAGATCTCAAAATCAACTTATGCATTATAAGAAAGAATCCAGAGGGAGTATCTTGAATCTCGTCCAACTAATCTATTTAACCTTCCTTAGTTCTTTCATACCCAATTCCCTTAACACTTTCCATCGAACATCATAGGAGACCAATGTTCAACCAAAAGGATGACAAGAATTAAGGAAACTGGTCACAAAAAGAGGATAGAATTCAATTGATACCAATTATCCCCACCCATTCTACTTGATTTTTGCCTTGTTTTTACACTGAGGTAGATCCGTAGCTCAATAACAAACCCCAACAAAAGGAAACCCTTGTAATACGCGCAACTAATCTTTACGCAGCACAATTTAAAACATATTTTATTCACCATTAATCAAACAAGGTCGCACCTTATAGTTCAGATAAAACGAACTCAATATGGATAAACAGAGAGACATGGGATTAATATGACTAGCCACCAAAAAAACGTACCAACAACTGACCAAAAACATCTTATCCACCCCAAATTATTCCACAGAACTGCAGCATACAATCACACTAGACATTGAGTCAGTTCAAGAAGAAAAGCACTAATAACCAATTAGTCGACATTGAACAAAGTTAATCAACAACACCGTATAAATAAAGCTTACCGATCCTAGAACCTATAGAATGTTAATCATGTGACCACATATCCGAGTCCAAAAAAGTGACGAAACTACACAACTAGATTCGTTGATAATTATAAAGAGAACAAAACTACCATGTACAAGACGCCATAAGGCTAATATAACCAGGATAATCACTTTATAATTAAACCTGTATTAATAATCTATCATACATTAGGCATAACATATTGATTCAAGATACCTAATCTTCTCCACACCTATTATTCGATGATTACTCATCATCCTTTGAGATACACATCACACCCCTGTCACAACCTCTACCAAACGCTCTCTCCTATTAAGACAATCATATACTCTCTAAAAGGAAAGAATTCAGAGTTACCAGATCACCCAAATGATGCATAAACAAACAATTCGCTTCCATAAGCGCTCGACAATTATGTATAGCACTCACCTTATGAGTGCATTAATTGTAACCTACAATCGTTCACATCTTCAAAGAACCCTTCACTAGTCAAATCTTATTAATTATTTAGTATAATCATTAACGTATAATGTAGCTAATGAATACGAGTCAATATGCTTGTACATAATTAGTAATCTAATGCGCGGAAATGATTGGGAACTTCACATGGGTAAAAGTACTAGTGGTCTAATCATCCACAACCCGATCGGAGTAATAACATTAAGGAGAGCGCGAACATTGTCATTACCTTCAACCCATTATATACTGGTCTCAAACCGTATTTCAAAAGTATATCCAGAGAATGTATCTTTATTTACATATAATTACTAATACGAGATCAGTACGAACTAAGCACGTAAAATGCTACTGCTAGAAAGATACAAGATCGACCAGTATTCAAAGTGTAACGGGAAGATATAACCTCCACATACATAGACCCTCGTAAACCAACTACAATCCCACCACCAATATCCTTACGGATACGGTAGAGTAAAAATAGGTAATGCAAAAAAAAAAAAAAAAAACTCGAAATCAAAGACAAAATCACACAATAAAAAAAAATAGACAAAAGAAAAAAAACGAACCAAAATAAAAAGAACAAGAACAGACTACTACACACCATAACAACTACAAATCATATTTAATAATTCTCAGTTCTCGTAATAGAGATAAGAATATAGAGAGAACAGAACATCTATACGGTTAGAGAAAGCACTTATCTGTACCACAACATGTAACAACATAAAAAAAAAAAAAACATGGAAGAAATGACAATAATACAATATTCCACCAATTCATCTCACAGTAACCACCAAGAGAGTGATTTTCTTCCCTGACACACAAAAAAACGATCCGTAAAAACAAAAACCCTATAAATATAGACAACACATTATAGAATAGTAACAAATCACTAAGGCCGCTTACATCTCAGATAGAGAGCAAAAGACACAGATCCTCACTCCTCACCAACAGATAAAATCTACTTATATCCAACTACAAGACCGATAAAAATGATAGATAAGCTACCATCCACATATAAATAACAAAAAACATCAATATATATTAGTATCTAACTAAAACACAACAACAGAAGATCACATGTAGCCAAGTATACAAACAATACATGAGAAAAGTGCTAAGATATTTCCTCACTCCGTGCTTATTTATGCCGTAAAACAAAATAAGCAGGAAACGACTAACCCAACAAACAATCCAATAGACTACATTAGCTTTTAAGTTCGCATTTAAATGACCTCTACACATGTTTTTTTATACCAAATTGGGAATTAAAAAGACACATATATTGCATTGATGCGACAATGCAACACTCTCAAGTCATAGAGTATACTTGAACGACACGAAACTCTCCAGCCATTACAGTTTATTACGGGGTCATTTGCCAGTATCCTTAAGTAGTTTTTCTTGTTTGCGATCTATACACCAAAGTCGTATTCGTATTTTCTATCATTACAAATACGAGTATACATTATTGAAGGTAAAAATCACAAAAAGAAGCATTTTCTCGGTGCGTTTTCGGAGTGAAAAAAGTGCGGAAAACAACAATAACTCAAAAGACCTTGAAGATTACTGAAGGTGACGCCGTCACACCTCCTACCTAAGTGGACGCCGTGCAGGCCAACAAAGTGAAGTCCCAGAAGTGGAAAAAGACTCGTGACGATACAGAGAGTTCGCTAGTTGTAAAGTTGTGCGCCGTCCAACCACAGGGCCGTCAGATCTGGACCAGACAATTATGACGCACGTCAATCAAGGCCGTCAGGAACCCTAATCGCCGAGCTGACACGTCCCTATTCTGGGCTGACCGCCGTCCAGCCCCCCACCGTTTTCTATATATATAGAACGTTTTTTCTTATTTTGTGTGACGAATTTTGGAGTGGAGGACTTAAGCGGTCTAAACCCTTAGTTGTGTATTCAGACCTTAGACCTGGTATGCCTAACACCTCTAACTTGCATGTTTAATCCAAGATAGAGTCCTTTATTCATACAATATGATCTATGTGTTTGTGTTGATATATGTCTTGTGCTTGTCTTTCTTTCAACATGCTAGGTAATTTACTTTGTATTTGCTTAGATCTAATGAAACCTAACTATTGATTATCATCTGTGGATGTGTACTGTTGTGATTGTGTTTGGGTGAATGTTTCATCTAAGTTAGGCTTGAGAAAACTGGCTAACCTCCTATAACGCGTAACAAGCTTGAACTCTTAAGAAACGTGAATCGTATGTGCGTTATCCGATTTTAAGGTAGTATTTCATGCATAGGTATGCTATCGTGAGCTCATGATAGGATGCTTGACGTATTTCATAGGTGAGGCTAGCGAAGACTTAGAGTTAGGGAATTAACGCACTCCTACGACTTGTTAGGAATACACCCGTCACTCCACTGCAAAACCTCAACATACTAATTACCATGGTAAAGAGATAGTTAGGGGTAATGAATTAAGTAAACACTACTTCCACCACTGATTTCTCAACAAAATACAAAATATAATACGATTACAAGTAGAGGAACTTGGGTTCAGTTGACTAGCCACTAATTCGCCTCGGCCTCCAAACACCGAGATCTCTTACCCTGCTTTCATAAAATATAAAAATACAAAGAATCCTTCCTCCACCCTTAGACCTAGATTAACGCAAGTAGCCTTTAGCTAACGAACACTATTCCTGCGAGAGAACGTCAACTCCCCCGGTACTTGCCACCTACACTGAAGCTACATTCGGTCAGCCCAGTACACTGCCTGGTGGGGATTGCAAGCTTCTCGAGATCCTCGAGAGGTAACAACGTAGTGCGTGTTTGCAAGTCCACGCGCATGCCATACACGGATACCCCGCTAAGCTACAACCTTGCCGAGCCTATCCTTTGTGTTTCGCACCTCTTGAGTCATCTTACTCAAAGCTGACAGAATTCTTTTTAAACACCCCACCTAAATCGTACCAACCCCAAATCGCCCTTAGCCTACCTTGTAATGCCACCCCCACCCTTCTGGTGCATTCATTGTGAAGGGAGGGGTGTAAACCCGTTTGTTATTATCTGGTCAATTACATGGTCTGCTAAGTTTAGTCATAATCCTTGTACACTCATTGTTTTGAGACGATTGGGGACTCATGGGTAAAGTACTAGTGTACATGAAGTAATGGGGAGAGCAACATTTATTACCCCATACCCAGTGCTAATATTTAAAAATACTCCAAGTTTTTCGATTATCTTAAATTCGAGTCATTAGAGATAGTATTGTAAAGTTATGTAAAGATTCCAAGGTAAGGGGGAATGGCAATACTCATGATGTATTATTTTGATGGTAGGGCAAGAGCTGTATGAAAAAATCGAAAAAAAATCAAGAAAATACAAAAAAAAATGAAAGAAGAGAAAAACATACGGACTAACCATCCCGTTCTTCCTTTTTATGTTTCTTTTTAGTTTTGTTATTTATTTTTAGACTAAGAATTGAGTCGCATCCTTTGACGTAAGCAACGATGTAGAGTGCATGTTTTGATCATGATAATTAACTCGCCACCACCTAAATACCACCTTTTCCCAACCAAACGTGTTATCATATCCCTACCTTACGTTACAACCCTTTGGAAAGCCCTTTGATAGTTTATCTTAGTGCTTACGCCTAGTGGAGGAAGTAATTGATTCCTCCTCCCAAGCCTATGGTAATCTATTTGCTATGACAAGTCAGTGAGTGGTTATTTTCCGTTTCATTTATGAGATATATAAGACTTTATGACCATTTGAGAGATGTGAGAATCCAAACAACTATTTTGTGAGGTGCTAGAGTAAAATGAATTTTCGTGCTTGTTTATGATTAGGGTCAATAATATTTGTTGTAATTTCAACGCTTTATAATTCGTGTTAAATGACCCCTAAACTCATATCTTTGATTGGAATAAGCTCATTCTGCTTGAGGACAAGCAAATAACCCCAAGTGTAGAGGGTATTTGAATGAGACGAAAAGGTTACGCTTTTAGGAGGTCATTTAAGCCCTAATTTCGTATTAATTATTGGTGTAATTGGTGTGTGTTGTTTGTTTGCTTGGATGATTGTTCCATTAATGTTGGCTCAAGAAAACTGGCCAACCTCCCTTTATGGTAACGTGCTTTTTGAACGTCTTGGGAAACATGTAGCAAAGGCATACCTAGGCTATTAAGGTAGTATTTAACGGAATGGCCACTGTTTGCAACCCCTAATGGTTGTGCCGTGCATGCATAGGGCGAGATAAGCTCATAGAATTGGAAGAGATATGTATGCCACTCAAAATGAGTTACCTTAGGAATGACACCTTCATCCACACAAGTAACATACATATCAAGTTAAACCGGTAACAGATAGTTAGGGATAATGAAATCCTAAGTTAAACCACAATTTTTCCATAATTGTTTTCAACAAACACAATAGCTTTAGATATTTATTTTAATTTTAATTTGCAATAAGTAGTCAAACTGGGTTTAGTTGACTACGCAACTAATTCCGCCCTTCTTCCAAAAACCGAGATTTTACTTGCTTTCCCATAAAACATAAAAATACACGCCAAAAAGAATCTTCCTTCCACCCTTAGACCTATTAGAGTAGCTTTTCTATCCTAACGAACACTATTCCCTGTGAGAGCACGATCAATCCCCCGTACTTACCACTATCCTATACTACATCGGTCAGGTACACTGCCTGGTGGGGTTGTAAGCCTCTTGAGATCCCTCGAGAGGTAAAACCTGTTGTAAGGTTACAAAACCACGCATCAATACGAGCAGTACTTTGAAATAATACAAGCAGTAGGAACTTAAAGTCTTTGTATACCACAACTTAAAAATCACAGCAATATTATTCTCTTCGACCAACAGTACCTTTTACTTGCAGCAAGCGACAACCAACTTGATCGGATGACATCTTTTATTTAATTAAAGATCACGTGCAGCCTTAACAAGTAGAATATATACCAGACCACGTAATAAACCCAATAAATATGACTCATCCAATTGCTTGCTATCAGTACCATAAATATTCATCGATCCACTTTCATGAATAATAATCATACACGATCACAATCAGTAAGCATGCAGTAGATGACAAATTGAAGTTCACATGCCTTAACTAATATAATATACGAATCTCCAATGAAAGACCAGTTCTGACCCACGAATAAATAGTATATCACTTTGACAATTAGCAGACCCATGAATTAATTCTTGAAGTAGCCAAGCAGGTACGGAATAAAATTAGTACATCAGCCAATCGCATCACTTTCTCCACACGACAAACTAATAAACAATTCTTTACCCCACGATAAGTTAATACTACGTAATTAACCACTTGATCAGATATCTTCATCAGTACAAGGATTATTAAATGCCAATCACATGCAAAGGTATTTGCTAATTCAAATTAACCACCGACCCATGATGCGTTTTGTAATAATATTGCACCGATCCATGATTAAAAATTAGTACAAGGTAAATAAGAATATCATGGAAAGTAATGATTACCTTTTGTCTCCAATCGGATTAGGGTTATCCAATCATACCTTGAAGTAAGTAACAATATGAATGAGTTGTAGCAGAAAACATATCACAGCAAAGGTCGTCATTCATAGAACCCAAAAAACCGAACAAAAAATCATCCAAAACTGCTTCATTCTACAATAAACACCTTGTTAAATCCCAGATATCACGAGCCCCTTGCTCTGATACCACATGTAGAACTAAAAAGACCTTGATAGTTCTTGGACCGTTTATGACTCGAGGTTGTTTAGACCTCATATCTAGGAACACATAATAATGAAGGCGGAATATTCAAACATAGAATCAACATTATTATGGACAAGGTTTTACATTCATACGTTTTCCTCCAAGCCCCAATTCTACTTGATCAAGGTAGAACGTGTTACAATCTAATCTTGTAAACAGGAATCAACTGATTCTTGAGGCTAAACTAACTAACTAACTAACCACTAACCAACCCTAGACGTTTATAACCTACATCTAGGTTACACACACACACATTTAGTCGACTACATTATGGAAGACTTAATAAAACCCTAACCCTTGATCTCTTTATATAATAGAGAACTAGGGTTTACAAATGACTACGAGGGACTAATAAATAAAACTTCTTTTGCAAGTATGTCCCTTGTGTTTTATTCTTCATTAATTGAAGAATTCTTCCTTGTCACTTCAAGCCCTTCATGTTTCATCCTTCTTTTTTTGGATCATCAAATCAATAAAACCCAAAAGCCCACTAGTTGAAGATCTTCCCATTTTCTTCTTGTCTGATTGATTTTACGCCTTAACGCTGTAATCTTTGGTCTTTCTTTCATGCATTGTTTTTCATTTGCTTCCCACTCCCTCATTTTCTTTTCATAAGCCTTTGCTTTTTCTTCAAAATACCAAGCAACGGCTTCTTCAAGCTTTTTATTTTTACGCCTCTCAACAATGTTAGCCACAGATGCATTAGATGATTTTGCCATTTGAAATTTACTACGTATTTGTGTTTCTACTTATATTTGGATGCTAACCTCATGAATCATAAGGGGTTAATATAGGGTGTGCGAAATGAATGCTAGGAAGTTGGAAGGGTGATTGTTTCAATTTTCAAATAACCAAACGACAACCCCATACGATCTTGTAGGCGATGTGAACCACCAACAACTTCCATTACTTCATCCAATAAAGGGAAATATTCCATTGGTAAATGTGTGAGAAATTTGGCCAGTTGGATGGGTTTATTGGTTAATGAGTTTGTTTTCACTGTTGGTCCCTCATTTTGTCTATGTTCTCGTTGTGATACTTAAACTCCCGCCAATTGAAAATGGCATATGTGAATTTTGAGTATCTAAATTCAAAATTGGGGGACCAAATGTTGACTTATAAAGTCAACAGATTCAACAATCATAATTAACCAAACTTTATANTAAAGGGAAATATTCCATTGGTAAATGTGTGAGAAATTTGGCCAGTTGGATGGGTTTATTGGTTAATGAGTTTGTTTTCACTGTTGGTCCCTCATTTTGTCTATGTTCTCGTTGTGATACTTAAACTCCCGCCAATTGAAAATGGCATATGTGAATTTTGAGTATCTAAATTCAAAATTGGGGGACCAAATGTTGACTTATAAAGTCAACAGATTCAACAATCATAATTAACCAAACTTTATAGTTTTAATCTGTTAAAAATTCATTTGTATGGAATTCTGGTTTAATTTTTGGTGTTTTCATTTCAACATTTTTCAATTTCATATGCAGTTTAAGGGAGTGTTTGGATAAACCCATTTTGACTTATATAGTCAATACATAAAACACAAGGTTTACAAATTATCCATTTAAAACCATAAGTTATGCATACATATATTGCATCATAGTTGGAAAACATTGTTAATGGACAAACCCATACGGTTTATCAAACACAAATAGATACAAAACATTTCTCTAAGCATTGTTCAAGTTTTTGGGTAATCACCAATCCACCATACATACAATTCCACAAAAGATGTTTAAAACATGTCATTGATCCAACTGTAAAGCTCCATCAGCAGTTCAGCACACATCAAAGTGTAAAACGCTTTGTGCCCTGTTAGTTTCATCACTTAAAAAAAACGAAGCATCGAACCTTGACCAAACCGTGCTTCCGCCCTCAACTCCATGAAACTTTTGGATGAAACAATAGCCACTTTCCTCCTCAACATCCCTTGACCAACTTGAATTGTTCTCTCATGCACGTCGAACACTTTCCGTATCGATTTATGCTTCACAACAACGATAAGGAACCCATACAAGTTGTACTTGTTAACAATTCTTGAGGGTATAAACTGTTACATAACGAAGAAAACTAATCAATAGTTTGTGATGGGTTGCATCTATAAGACATTATGATTCATCAAACTTTGTATAAGACACACAGTATCTGATAAAAATGACATCTATATATCTTATTAAGTAACCATGTCAACAATGCATAAAGGAAGTATAGCAAAGTTTCAAAATACTTACAAGTCGTCTATCTCTCCAGAAGCAGGCAGTCTTCTTCCTATAGAATGCCCTTTCTTCATGATCATGGACTGTGTGAAACGGCCAATTACACATCCAATTCATCCGACGGGGTTCAAAATCTAAATATAAT
This sequence comes from Artemisia annua, assembly GCA_014162995.1. Classification (NCBI taxonomy): domain Eukaryota; kingdom Viridiplantae; phylum Streptophyta; class Magnoliopsida; order Asterales; family Asteraceae; genus Artemisia; species Artemisia annua. Next base: position 26,360 of record LBNU01013145.1, on the reverse strand, counting down.
ATTAGATACTTAGTTACATATAATCCTATAAGTTATACTGCTATGATATACTTCATGTAGTTATAGTGAATAAATTAAAACATACCTTAGTCATGTGGTTGGTGACATAGGGCATTCATGGCTCTGTTGGTGCTGTATGTCTCCACTGTTGAGATGGCCCCTCCATCATGTTCAAACAACATTACATTAAACTCCTCCCCCGGGACAACCTGAGTAAACACCATCATCTGACCAAGTACCATTTTCAAGTCTTTGGCCAGTCTCTCCCAACCACAGCCAAAGAGGTACCTGTGGACATATCGATCATAGCAATCCTAAAAACTTTGCACACTAACTTCGTACTCAATGGTGTTACTAGTAACCATGATCGACTCTATAGGTGTTGGACCAGGCAGATATGCTAGAAAATCTTCTGGCAATGACTGCTCAAACATAGATGTGTTTGTCACTGGCACTAAACATCTCCAAAACTTAGCACTTTCTGGTTCATAATTATGTAACTCATCCCAATTCTCATTGTAGGTAGCTACATAAAACACATCCTCAACATTTTCTATGAAATGTAGATAACAAACATCCGAACAAGTGATGTTGTGCATCGCAAAATCATTCCACCTTGCTCCCTCAACAACACATACTAACTCTGATACTCTTCTTACACTAACTCTCCATCTGACCCCGGTATGGTTAACTAAGTAAATATAACGATTCCCATGATAGGAGCCTCCTAACACCTAATCATTATGCAGTTCGCGTATATTAAGATTATGTTTTAAGCATTGACAATTTCTTAAAATTAGTTTCTTAGAGAAATAACATTTAATTCTTATATGGTGTTAACTTACATACTCATCCAAAACATCTTCAGGATTGTCCAAAGCGCAAATAAATTGATTTCCATACATAGCTACTGCATTAATGATTAAGATTATGACAAATAACGTTTGGATGAAATATAAATCAGTAAATATTGTTACCTCGTATGTGTGTTGTTTGACTTTGCAGGCCTTGCAACTTCAGATGGTTTGTGTTTGTGGGTTTGTGATTAGATCAGATTCAAAAAGACAGAATATGGGTAGGTTGTATGTGACAATGTGTGTGAGATGATCGGTTTACTCAAGTGTTAATGGTTGGGTGTGGGTTTATTGATTCCCGCGAAAACATTAATATGCGTATCAGAGAAGATACGAAAAAGTTGCATAATTAACAATGTGTGAGTTCACATTTCGTCCCTAAAGTTGAATGTCGGGTTTATGTTGGGTTAGCAAATAGTTAAAAGGTGAATGGACTATTATGCCCCTCGAACTAGAATAGAAAACGTGTGTTGACTGAGCCCAAACGGGTCAAGGGACGCAATCGGCCTATAAAACACAAAGTTTGGACGCATGGCCACGATTTTTGTAACTTAGGGGGCATGGCGATGTTTTTGGACAAGTTCAGGGACCAACGGTGTATTTTTGTCTATAAATATTGTATTTATATTATATTAACACCAAACTATTTACAAGTCATTTTAGTTGTGTATTTATTATATATTGTATTAACAAATAATAACGTAAAAGACTTATTAGTTAATATTAATAATGTATTAATAATAAAATAGCTAAATCAAAATTAGGAAACCCCAATTATCCCTATGTGGAAATCGGCAAAGAGAAGGAAAAACAAGAAAAATGGATGTTTCGGTTACCTTGGAGGTAAGTTTAGAAGCCTCTAGATCTCTTTGATTTAGTATAAACTAGCAGGATACCCGCGTGTTGCAGCGGCGGGTACCATGTGATTAAAATTTAGGCGCTAACAAAATTATAGGTTCCGACTGGTCCTCTGATTCGTTTTTAAACGGCTTTTATTGGCTAGCCAAACCAATGGCGACTCCGAATTCCAGTTGAACCCGTTGGTCCTATCAAGTTTTCAAAATTATATGTACCATATTTAGTGATTTATAAATAAATTTGTTAAAAAACTTTCGGTTAAACTTAACGTTGACTATCGGGATGACCAGGTTAAGACACACAAATTCATGCATATAATGAATTGTTTTTGTTATTCCCATAGGAATAATGATTTACTCCATTTACAACTTGATTTGAACCTGGAAAGACTGAAAATGGCTATTGATGACTTGCTTATTAAGCTTGCCAAAACATTCATGAAACCAAAAATGCAGACAATTTCTTTATTAACAACTATGACAAGACAATTGTAGTTTTAAAGGTATGGTACTTCGTATCTTTTATCTGTCGAGGAAATTAACAATTGTATGCATTGTTATTTATTCCGTTCTTAGTTGCCAGCCCATCAAACCATCTTTGTATAAGATTTTTGGCCCAAATGAAATCAAAATAAGAACCAAGAAACAAACCCGAGTTCCAGCCCATCACATAACTAAATACAATATTATCTAGGATACATATAAATGCCTATATACCATAATTTTTCTCATAGATAAACAACCCTAGTTTCACAAACAACATCACAGGCAGCCACAAAGCCATTCCAAAACACTTGTAGCAGTCAAAACTCTAAACACATAAGATCATAATAATATTTCTGTCACAAATCGAAGCTACCCACAAATAGAGATCATCTTTCTTTCTCTTGATATACACGAACACCAAATCACATAAACCTTTTAAGAAAAATCTCGGGTAGGTTGTTTTCGTCTTCAAGATCCTTAGAGGATCTCAGGTAGGTTTCACTTTTGTTTTTCATTTAAGTGTAACCAAAACTTGTGTGGATCTAAAAGTTTAGCCGCGACTCGTGTGACTCGATCACGACTCGGTGACTCACCGAGTCAACTCGTTTGACTCGGGCGAGTTAACCCGCTTCCTTCAATTTTCCTTATTTTTACTAACTATTTTCACTTAGGTGTTGTTTGGACTCGTTTTGGGTTGGTTGTTCTCGGCAGCCGCTTAACGTGAGGCTAAGCTGAGAGTCACGGCGAGGCGTGGGTAGGATTAGGATGTGGATTTGTTGGTGTTTTGATGTTTGGATATGTTTATGTTGTATTCGGATTTGGTTTGTAGTTAGGATTTAGGACTGCCATGGTTTAATCATTTAATGGAGGGTTGTACATTGTGTTTAAATGATTGTAATATTGGGTGTAGGGGTGTTTTTAATGCTATTAATGTATAATTCAAAGTGTTTTGGTCTGAATTTGGTTATATGCTTTTTTTGGTTGTACACCATGCTTTTGTTGTTGTAATTATGAAAGTTGCTTGCTTTAAAGTGTTGTAAACCTTGCATCATTTTTTGTATATCTGAATTTTTTGGAGAGAGAGTCCTTCCTCTATTATAAGTAGTATAGATACAAAGGGATTATTCAAGGGACTTTATAACTTAAGACACAAGTTTCTCTCCTAATTTTCTCTCTTGTGGCCAATCGTCCAACCCAAATCAAAGGTTTCGGGTTTTGCTTTCTTGTATTGCTAGTCTCTACGCAAAGGTAATTTTGAAGCAAATATTCAACAGGTGTTACGACTAGCATTGCTAGGTATCGTGTAACGTGTAGTATGGATCAACCGTGGAGAATAACCTACTTTGGTTGTTAGTTTCTTGATAATACCGAGCATAAAAGGTTGGTACTATTATTTTTAGCATGATTAATTGCATAAATTGTATGATCTGTATATGAGTTTTACATGCTTTCACTCACTCGTTTTAATGTATTTGATTGTCAGTATTTTAAATAATTATTAAATCGTTTAATAAAACCGTAAAATCTGACACTTTTTGTGTTTCAAAAGTTTTATGGGATACGAAATTGATTCTAGGGTAAGATTGTTACAAACAATTCAAACATTATATAGTTGTATACATACTTATTCTATTGTATACATACTTACTGGTTGATTGGTTTAGAACAATGATATCACGATTATGAGATCAAAAATCAAACCAAAACTGAAACATTTTGTAAAGTTCAAACTACAAGATCTCAAGTAGGCTACTAACAATACTTTATTTTTAATATTTTTGTTCTCTTAATTTGTATAGTGGTGTAACAATCCTATGCACACTTTGGAATGAACTAACTCTTAAACTACATGCCTTTATCAAGGTAAATGCAACATCAAAGGAACCCTAATTTTGCTTATTTTCATGGCAAGACAAAGCATATAGAACTTTAAGTATTTATAGTATTTAACCGTATTCTTTAAATTACATGTTACTCCGATTTTAAACTAATAGGTTTTGTTTCAACTATGCGTACATTTTAAAATTTCTGTGGCATACAAACAAGTTCAATATGTTCTCAATACATTAGCAAGATCAAAGACAAAGCGGAAGCGTATATATTAAATATAAACACATGAAATTATGTACACATCATTATAAAACCCGATCTTTACGTGTAATGAAAATTATATCATCAAACAATAACTATCATACATGTTTTATATGTACCATAAAACAATCGGCCAAAATACAAACACACATATAAATAATTATTACATAATTATTAAACGCGTATAAACGTAAACAAGAGTTCTTACATTGATGGTGTAGTCTATCGGATCCTCGAGTCCTAACCTATATCCGATTTCAAAACACCCCGGAACAACACTTATGAATCAAAGTGTTCCAATCTCTATAAGATTACACAACCTTGCACTTTAAATGAATCCCGCGTTTGCCAGACACTTGTAAACAACAAGAATGATTAACATTTAATCGTTTAAGACTAAAACAAGATCAAGAGACCCTTGTTTTCGCCCCTCTTGGTTATGGCATAAATAAAGGAGGGGAGGGAGGATATATTTGATCTTGCTAAAAAAAAATAACGACTAGTTAAAATGGTTCCAAGGTTAGTCCCTTTTATAGGGCTAAACATTAAACAGTTTCCAAACTAGAAAAAACCATTTCATTTTCATTTTTATTATAGGGCAGCCCCCTTAGTATACAAAAGTGTAATTCCCATCTTTTCTGTCACTTGTCGTTTTGTTAAAGGTCTTAAGTCAATTCCCCTACTTGTGACACTGTAAACCAGTTTGTTGTGATACATATACAACATATATGTATACTTACAAGTAGGATTCTAGCTCCTGCAAGCTTGTAACCCTATATGCTAATAATAAAATAAATAGTAACGACTATGTGTTTGAACCATGCAAACAAATCCAACAGACTCCCACATGTGTACGGTTGAAACATTGAGATAAGTGTACCAGCCATGACCTTGTTTGCAAGGTGGATCATGCGCGTTTAACTATATTATTAATTATGTTGTTCTCAGAATTGATCTTGGAAAGATCCCTTATTGTTAATTGTCGTCTATATTCTTTCATCTTCTAATACCTCATTTAAATAATTATTTCTCTCGAATCTGAATACAATTAAGATTAAAAAATTAGTCAATGATCTACAATCAACTGATATTTGGGCTCGGTCGAGCACTCTCTTGTTTTATCCTTCAAAGAGCCAAGTGGTATTAAAATCTAACCCTTCTATTTGACTATATGCTCACTAGCATGCATTTCATGCTATGCCCAGCCTACCCCTTTATGACTGCCCTCGCAAATAACGTTTTGAGTAAACCAAAGCATAATCACCTAGTGTAGTTGATGAGGCGAAAAATGTTACGCTTTTATGGGGTCATTTAAGCCCTAATCCGTAATTATTTGATCAAATATTGCCTTATATCATTACTTTTGTCATTTTAGGTACTTTGGAGAAGAAATCTGGAAAAGGAAGCATTTTGGACGTTTTTGGAGCATAAAAGTGAAGAAAACGACAAAGTCTCAAATTATGCTGGAAACAGTACCTGACGGCGTCACTCTTTACGAGGTGATGGCGTCACGCTTTGACAAAGAGGTGGATAATTTTTACACTTGACGGGCCAGAAAGATTTTGAAGCTTTTACACGTGACGGCGTCACGTGTAATTTCACCTAGGCCGTCCACGTTATAACTTAAAGAGAGACGGCCCAGAGACTTTTAAAGAGGGACGGCGTCAAGAGTAGATCTGAGCAATCCGAGAAAGGTTTTGGCGGCGAGGTGACGGCGTCACGAGCTAAAACGTGACGCCGTCAAGCTGTAAAATATATATATAGTTTTCTAATTTTCATTCATTAAGTATGTAACTTTTGGGAAAACTTTAGGGATAAACCCTAGGTCGTGGTTTACTGTATTTTCAAGGGTTTTTCATCCTTTAATCATTCATGTTCAATTAAAGATAAGACTCCTTTCAAATCAATCAATATGTCTATGTGTTGCTTGATTTTATCTTATGCTTGTCTTTACTTTAACATGCTAGGCTAGGTTTCTCTTGTGTTTGCTTAGATCTAATGAAACCTAGCTATTGATTACTTGTTGTTGGTTTGTTATTAATNTTTTCAAGGGTTTTTCATCCTTTAATCATTCATGTTCAATTAAAGATAAGACTCCTTTCAAATCAATCAATATGTCTATGTGTTGCTTGATTTTATCTTATGCTTGTCTTTACTTTAACATGCTAGGCTAGGTTTCTCTTGTGTTTGCTTAGATCTAATGAAACCTAGCTATTGATTACTTGTTGTTGGTTTGTTATTAATTGTTGTGGGTGGGTGATGTCGATGTTAGGCTTAAGAAAACTGGCTAACCTCCTATACGGTAACTTGCTTGAACGTCTTAAGAAACATGAATCGTACTACGTTTATATGGTTGTATTTATTGCATAAGCGAATTCTAGTGATCCCATGTTAGGAGCTTTTAGTCGGCTAGACATAGGAGTGAAGTAGGAGCTTATAGAGTTAGGGAAGATCGTACACGGCCCAACGAATGGTTTAAAGGAATACAGCCCGTCATCCACACAATTGTAACTAACCAATTAACCGGTAAAAGATAGCTAGGGAGTAAGGAAATCTAAGTAAACACACTTTTCTCCATATAAGTTTCACAACCAATTTATTTTCTTGTTATTTGATTTTATTTTCAATAGTAGATATTTGGGTTAGTTGATTAGCAACTAATTCCGCCCACTCTTCCAAATACACGAGATTTTACTTACTTTATAAAATATAAAAAAATACAAAAAGAATCATCCCTCAACCCTTAGACCTAAACTAGAGTAGTTTTCAATCCTAACGACACTATTCCCCGAGAGAACAATCAATCCCCCGGTACTTGCCACTTCACTATACTACATCGGTCAGGTACACTGCCTGGTGGGGGTTGTAAGCTTCTCAAGATCCCTTGAGAGGTAAAACCTATTGCGAAAGTTGCAAAACCCACGCATCAAGTTTTTGGCGCCGCTGCCGGGGAATAGTTATTGCTTAGGTTGAAAATTTATTTTTATTTAGGTCTACTCATTAGATTCTTTTCTAGTGAGATTTTATTTTATTTTTCTAGGTTTTCTTTAGTCTATCTATTTTCTTCGTGTTTTTTTCGTAGTCTTTAAAAACCACTTCATGAGTAATATTGATCGTTTAATTCCTGTTATTCGTGTGTTTCACCGTAGGAACTTTCAACTACCCATTCTGGCCCCCATTGTAGAAGGCGAAAACCCACCATCACCCGACCATCACTTTAACAATAATTCCGACATGGATGAATCTGACCACGACACTGACCATGAAAATGGACCTTTTTATTACTCAAACTCCGACGAGGACTTAGGTTAGGGCGAGGTAATTAATGATGTTAGGAGAGAAGAAGAGGTTGATCCCCTTAAGTATTGTAACACCCCCAAAATTCGTACAACGGAAGACTTACAAGCTTTCGGGGTGCTACGGGAAATTGGTATCACCACAAGTATAGATAACAAGATATCATAGATGCAAATGTAAACAAGGTCAACGTAAGGTTAAAGTTTACATTCATCCAAAATCTTTTAAAAGGAAAAGCCCATAGTTGATAATAGTAAATAGGTCCAAAATAGAAATATCAGAGTTTCCATCGATGTCTCAACCAAACCAGATCCAAGCCACCTCACCGTAGTCCAGGTAGAGTAAGCAGACTTCTAGTTACCTGAGAAATACATGCTCTTAAACCAGCTTTCGCTGTGAGTTCATAGGTTTAAAGTAAAATCATACGGGACCTGAAGGATTTTAGCGCTATGTGTAACTAGAGCAGGCATAGACATCATAATTCAATCACCACGCAAACGCATATAAAGTTTATCACCTTAATAAGGATGAATGGTCATAGTGAGTGGGCCCCTCAACGGTCACTAGTCGGCTACAGCAAGGAACCACCCATTGTTGCCCGAATCTAGGCCGCAGCAGAGTCTATTCCAAACTAGGTTTATGACGCCCTAAGTCAAGGTCACGTCTACTTTCGTCTATCCTAAAACA